>QFDD01013097.1:0-10637 GCA_006871305.1 Vachellia collinsii
CCAAAAACAAACCCTAATCAAAATATTACCCACATACACACATAACAAGATAAATTCATTTCCAGAGTCCAAATACATTACTCTTGCAACCAATAATTCCATCCTTATTAAACAATACACTACTACAGACTCTTCTGACATTCTTCTCAAAAAAAAAAGCTTTAAGCACACCGAAATAGTCCAGGGAACTGAAATTCATGAATTCTACCACTGTTGAATAAAGAATAATATGGCAACCTTTGATTTCACATGCCATGAACATCACTAATATTAAATTCCAAGTGACTGGATGAAAATTTGAATGACCCATTAATCTCATCATAAGAAAAGCAGAGCTACAGAGAATCACATCCTAATTAATTGGCACACAGCCACTAAGTAGGAATTGTATCATTATCAGTTTCGAGAGGGAGAAATAATTTTTTTTCTCTGCAGTGTGTAGCATATAAGATGCAAAGTACTTCATTGGACAGGTGTAAATGACATTTGTTATACCAAGGAAACTGCATAAGAGAGATAGCGTCTTCAAGGAGTTCCTCGATTGTAGAAGCATGCGGGCCAAACTGTGGATTTTAGGACACTACACATTTGGACTGTAGAGGATATATGTCTACATAACATTTCATTGAATGAATCGAACAACACATTAATGTGTGAATGCTGCATCATAATGGTGTAGCCAACACTTACTAAAATAAAGGTTTAGCTAACATTTTTCAACACACATATATATACTAGCATGAGTTGCAGATGCAGAAATGAAACAAAGCAATAAGTCCCAAACAATACTCGCTGAATATCTTGTTCAAAAATAAATAACATACCACTTGGCTAATACATCCACGGGCATCTCATATCCATAGTTAAAGCGAAACTCAGCTGCTTCATTCCTTGCTTGCTGAACCAATGTCCTTGCATCAGCTGGAAAGACATTAGAAAAGAAAAGTCAACTTGCAGAGTCCACAACAGTATGTATTCAACTTATATCTTTACTGATGTTAAAGTCATCTCACTACAAGTTTACTTTTACAACAGACACTCTCATTAATGTCTCTGCCACAACAACACATCCAAGTATACTCCAAAGAAATTTTGCAGAGAAAATGGTCTAGAAGAACATCCACCCAACAAACAAGCATTATTGAGAGTATAGACTTTGAAAAGTTCCCAACCTGTCAGCCCAGTCGCTAATAAACCAAGGTACTCGGTGATGGGAAAAAGATGCGTAACACTAGTCTGATCCAAGAGCTTGTCCTGCAGTAAGATATTAAATTTAAGCAACTCGCGCAACTACAAAAAAGAATACACGAACGACAAACTAAATGCACTCACCGGAACCTTTTTCTGGGTAACAACACAGATTGAATCCTTCCCGCGGACGCCAATTGACGTGATGCCAGCAGACTTAACAGCCTTGAAAGCATACTCTATAGTTGCATTTGGAAACCCATAAATTAACAATTGAACACCCCTTGAACTAAAACCAGAAATCTCAATTCAACAAATCATAGTTTTGAGCTAATGGAAAGAGATTTCAAACCGTAATGCCTTTAATTTTATAATTACAAACAATATTTTCAACAAGATCATGAATACAGGCTTATCAAATAATGGCCGCTTTTATTATTAAAAAATAATGATCATTTTACGTTCAGCAGAAATCAAAATAAGGTGGGAATATAACATGGATATACGTTTTACTTACCCACTTGAAAGAGACGACCTTCAGGCGAGAAAATAGTTATGTGACGGTCGTATCCACCTCCACTTCCTCTACTCATGTTTTAGGACTTGGATTCTTCGAAGGTTTTACTAAGATTTTGGGATGCGAATGGAAGAAGACGAGGTCGAATTCGAAAGAGTACCAAGTTCACAGAGACACACGCAGCCTTGCCCCTTTCTCCCCAGATCGCATTCGCAGTTTAAGAAAAAGAAACACATAACTTTCTCCCAAAGAAATCCAAAGCAAACGATGTCGTTTTAGTTGTTTAACTTTCTCCCAAAGAAATCCAGAGCAACGATGTCGTTTTAATTGTTTGGAATTGGCGCACTTTCTCTCTCTTTCTTTCTTTTATTTTTTTTGTTTTTTGGCAACGATGGTTTAAACTTTTTTATTCACACGCCTAAAATTTTTTCCTTTAATTGATTAACATAGATTTAATTTGAATCAAAATTAAACTATTAAGCGTATCAGTGCTTATTTGGATTCGCTTGTTTTCATTTGAATAAAAAGATTAACTATAGAGAATTTATTTGAGACTTTTATTATAAATATAACTATAATTAAATTTTTAAGTAATTTTAAAATAGTATAGCTTATTTTAAAATTTACATTTTATATCAACATTGATGGACCGATTTATAAATATGAGATATGAATTGTTATACATAGGAACAATTATAATCAGAAATACTTACGTACTCCCGGAGTGCCACGTCATCCATACTTTGCCCAATGAAAATATTCCAAGTATCATCTATTGTGATGTCATATCCCATAAATTTCTCCTAATTATTTTCATTTTTCCATAACCCATTACAATTGATATTTATTATGGAAAAAGAGGAATAATGATGAGAAATTTATAGGATATGTGATCCACAATAGAGAATACTTGGAATATTTTCATTAGACAGAGTATGGATGATGTGGCACTCCAAGAGTATGTAAATATTTATCAATCATAATGCATAATTCATGAAGTCCACAATTGCTAAGGGTAAATGTTTTTCATTGTTAATAGATTACAAGATCAAATAAAACACCTGCCAAAAACCCATTTAATAAGCAAGGGTATATGATCTTTTTTTCCTCTAAATTACCTGTATCATCTTAACAGAAACAATCGTTTTTGAAATAATAACAATTATTCAATAAAGACACAATTTTTAATAAAAATTCGAATATCAATTATCTACGTTATAAAAATCTAGCTCTTTCCATTAAACTTATATCCGTTAATTACATGGTCTTATTTCAAGAAAGTAAAGTGCAAAACAATAGTTGAACAAAGACCAAACTAGGCACAAATTAAGCAAGTCATCCATTCAAACAAAATCAATAAACCATTAATGTAACCGAACAAAAAAAAATCGATTTCAATATCAATATTCATCAGTAGCTGGGCATACGAGTTCGTCCGTAAGAAAACATGTCATTCTTTTTTTTTTTTTTACCTGAAAGAAAACATGTGATTCGAAAGTAAGAAAACAAAGAACTGAGAGGAAAGTAACAAAGGAATTAAATGTGGATCATAGAGAGGCAAAAGAGAGGCATGACAAATAAACAAACGGCCTACCTCAACTAACAACGTATGAATATACCTAACTTCCTCGGATAATGTAGCCCAGAACCCATCACCATTGATACTTTCTCCGCTCTATTTTATGACATAATTATGTTTGGCAAACCTCTAACTCCTTTCACATACTTACTTCGGATTGCAGAAAATCATTTTTAAAAGTTATTCCCAAACATGTAATAAGATAATATATTTACCTCATTAACTTTGTTCAAAAATAAATCTTTTTTTAAACTTAACTATTAATGTTAATTTTGGTAAATATTTTAGGTGAACGGGATTCCGGTTTCTAACTAAGGGGGTAGGGGCTCACTAGATTATGCCTCCAAATTCTAACAACCCTTAGAGAAGTATTTACAAATCATCAATAACAAATAAGATACTCACATCAGTGGGATTTGAACTTTTTTACCGATTAACTCATATTTAATCAATAAGAATATAGGAGAACACTACAACGTCTTGGAGAGAATCTTGTCTTAATAAATTATAAAGGGATAATATTTCTTAAAAAAAATTTATTAATGATTGACCAGCTAACTTATATTATAAAACAGAAATTTTGTTAGAAGAGACTCAAGCCAGTAATTATGAATGGTGGATGTATAAAAGACACATGCATACACGTATGACATCATTGAAGACGATGAACATGTGGTGGCACTTGATCAAAACAATATTAATGCCGAAAAACTAAAATTAAAACAACCCTTTTCCTTAACGTCATCGTGATTCCTAGTGTTTGGCAATCAGGGAAACAAATGAAACGATGTACCTAACTAAGAAAAGGATAGGAGTAGGTACGGAAACGGGATATGTTAGATCAGGCTTCACTCTTAACATGTTTGATTTGTTTTATAAGAGATTGGCCTGAAGCATATTAAAAAGCATGTATCTTGTATTCTAAAAAAAAATTCTAAAAGGCCACATACCAAAAAAGACCGAATTTAAAAGTAAAAAAAAATTACGAAATTACATAAATCAATCTAAATTATCAAAATAAAATAATAAAAAATATGATATAAATTTATATATAAGATATAAATATAATTATATCTTCAAATTATAATTTAAGAGTGAAGAAATAAATATTATATATAACATAATTTTATATATAAAATATAAATAAAAATTTTATTTTTAAAACATGTAAACATGCCTGTTTACGTATAAAGGTCTTTAAATAGACTTTCATGTTTCCACCCCCCCTATATGGGAGAATTAATTAATACATTTTACTCAGTGAAGCTTCTAAATAGGCAATAAATTATTAATTACCTGACAGCTAAAACAATAAAATCATAAGCCTCACTCCTAAAAATTAGACATGATTAACAACGGAGAAATTAAAATGCAGCAAACTCTTAAATGAATACCATGCATACAATGTGGAAAGCGAAAATCAAGCAATAGAATGAAGTCTATCTAATCCTATTGTGCAGAGTTGTACTGTGGCTAACCAATCCTCCCCGTTTATCTTTTATCCTCCTTTTCTTTCATAAGCATTAGATCCACGTTTCAATGGGTTGGATTTGATTTTATATAAAATATCTTTTATTTTCTTTATAACAGTATTCAACTATTTAATATCAAAATTTATCGGTCTAAATCTAAATAATTATATTTATTTTTTATAATTTAACATTTTGATGAATTTTATAAAACAAATTTCCAACATTACGTCAAGCGACCATGCATGTACTACTCCCTCCTCTTATCCAAAATGTAAGATATTGTTAACTTGTTTACACAAACCTAAAAATTTAGTTAAATTATTTAATATCTTAAATCAATGAAATTTATTTATTTACCTTTATTAAAAATGTGTTTTTGCAAATACTATATATGCATTCATTATCTATAACTTACATCTCTTCTGTCAAACCCATTTGTATGAGCGTTGGGAAAAAATATTTACGCAAACCAAAATAAAACTCATTTTACATATATATTTTGTAAACTGTAAATCACGTTGAAAATGTAATTTATCTTAATTATTCTGTCAACCTCTTATATTTAGGATCAAACTGAATTCTGTCAATACCTCTTACAATTAGGATCAAAGAGGGTATATAAAGAAGTTGAATGAAGACAAATTACTCCCTCATGTCCTTTTTGGAACATCACAATTTTTGAGTCGGTTGGGTATTTTTTTTTTTTATAAAATCATATTTGGAGTTGTCTCAACATTAAATACATTTTATCCCTAATTAATTGTATTATATATATATCATCATCTTTTTCCCATACATTCTATTTCATCATTCTTAATTTCCACCACTAATTCTCTCCCTTGCCTACCATTTATAAATAAGAGCATATTTAGAAAAGAAATTCATAATTTCTTATGTATCTATTACCTCTGATTAATTTTAACCGACTTCTATAACAGGTGAGAATGCTATAAAAAGGACAGTGACGAGCAAGTAGCTCCCACCAAATAATCCGATCAATCCAATAGAGAGAGAGAGAGAGAGAGAGAGAGAGAGAGAGAGAGAGAGAGAGAGAGAGAGAGAGGTTGAAGATGGTGAACACATTGACCACCTATCGTATTTACGCCAACACTCTGAGCTCCCTCGAATATCTCCCAAATGCCAACCTCGACAACGAACTCCACATCGTTCTGCCCTTCGCACGAGACTACGACAGCGAAGGCGCCAACACGACGGGACAATTTCACTCCTACTTCGATACAGCCAACTTCACCGCCGACGCCATCAAAGCCATCCGGAAGAAGTCGCCCTTCACTCAAGTCAAGTTCTTCCTCAGCATCGGAGGCCGCGACTCTAGATTCCCATTCTCCGTCGCTTCTGCCGACGAATCCCAATGGGTCGAAGCCGCCATCAAAAGCCTCACAGAAATCGTCAACAAGCATGGCTTCGATGGCATCGACGTTTATTACGAACACATCAGCCCCGCAGCCCAGAGCCAGTTTGCCAACTCAGTGTTTGAAGTCATATCGAAGCTGAAGCTGACTAGCAAAGTCATCTCCTTGGCGTCCCTGACTGTATCATCTCCTCTAGACAACAGATACTACGAACTGTTCACCAAAGGCGATAAGCGCTTTGACTATGTTGTGTACCAGACCCACAACGAGACTTTTGCTATTTCGAACGTTACAGATATCGAACCCATCTTCGACGGACTGCGTTATCCCAAACCCAAGATCTTGGCCGGCCACAGTGACTCACCCGCCGACTGGGCTTTCGTCACACCACCCATCTTCCTCGGTGCCGTTCCTCAGCTGCTTAACAAAGGAATACCTGGGTTTTCCAAATGGATTGTCACCCCCAAGGATCATAACCCAGAGGCTTGAGGCCAAGATTTGAATCATGGATCCTATCCATCTCCCTTGCGCGCACGCGCGCGTGTCTTCCCTTTCAAATAAAGGTCTGTTTCGCGCTATATATAAGCGTTCGTACGTACGTCTGGAATGCTACGTACTGTATTGTCTGCTTTTATATTTTCTTCCCATATATGCATGTATGGTGGAGTCCAATAATATAGTGATATGAATAAAAGTTGCTTAATTTTGCGTGTGATTATGTTATTGAGTTTGTGATTGTTAAATGATTTCCTTCATTACTATACGTCTGCGTGTGTGTGTGTCTTCTTTCATTAATAGTGTATCAATTCGTAATAGTTTCATGTCAACCCTTCTTCCCTCTCCCTAATTCCAGCCAAGTTCTAATTAATTAAGATCGAAAGTGGCCTTCTTAGGCACATTATGTGTAGGATGTATAAATCATATATAGATGATCATGTAAAAATAAGGAGTACGTAGCATCGATCTCAGTATATATACAATTGGCAGCCTGTGTTAAGTTTTTCTGCGTTGCTGTTGTAAGCATTTAACAGGGATGATTCTGCCATCTCCCTTTCTCATCCTCTTCTTTTTCTAGCCTTAATTAATAAATCAAACAATTTAACAAGAAGAGGCTCTAATCTTTCTGAAAGTATTATTAAAATATTAAATCATAAATATAATATTATCATCTATTCTAAATATAAGATGCAATGCAACTTGTACTACAGCAACTAGATGTTATATTTAGAACTCTAGGCAATAAGATTGTCTAAGTAATAGAAGAATTTGATCAAGGAAGAAAGTTCAGAGAGAGAGAGAGAGAGACAGAGTCTTGCCTCTTTCTCCCAGTACAAGAAAAACAGTTTTTTTCGTCTGAACCTATAAACAGTAAATTTTATTATCTAAATGCTGCACTTTTAAAAATATTTACCTATATACTACAGTCAAACTCGTTCTTGAAGTGAACGAATTCAATTTTGTACTGAAATCGTTCTTGTAAAGAACGAGTTCAGTGTGACAGCACGCTTTTCAGAGCAAAATCGTTCACTACATGAACGAATTTAACATTTTTATTTTTTAAATTGTTTTTTTGGAACTCGTTCACCAAGTGAACAAGTTCCAAAAGTCATAAGAATTTTTTAATAAAAAATATTAAAAACGGAAAAATAATATTTAATAATTTTTTTAAATAATTTAATTTTCGCTTTTTGATTTATTTTGTTTTTTATATTTGTTTGATAATATTAAGATAGAAAGATAGGCATGAAAAATGAAAGCAGTGCATTTATAATTTCTCTCTCTTTTAAATTACAAAAGGTAAGTGAATAAATTTGAAATTGAAAAATAACTTGAAGCTTGTTCAAGTGTCATAAGGTTGTTGAAGATCTGATAAGAGACGAAGGGGATATTCAATCAACGCGAAAGTTATTTTTCAATTTCAAATTTATTCACTTACCTTTTGTAATTTAAAAGAGAGAGAAATTATAAATGCACTGCTTTCATTTTTCATGCCTATCTTTCTATCTTAATATTATCAAACAAATATTAAAAAACAAAATAAATTAAAAAACGAAAATTAAATTATTTAAAAAAATTATTAAATATTATCTTTTCGTTTTTTAATATTTTTTATTAAAAAATTCTTATAACTTTTGGTGAACGAGTTCCAAAAAAAAATTTTAAAAAAAATAAAAATGTTAAATTCGTTCATGTAGTGAACGATTTTGCTCCGAAAAGCGTGCTGTCACATTGAACTCGTTCTTTACAAGAATAATTTCAGTACAAAATTGAATTCGTTCACTTCAAGAACAAGTTTGACTGTAGTATATGGGTAAATATTTTCAAAAGTGCAGCATTTAGGTAATAAAATTTACTGTTTATAGGTTCAGACGAAAAAAAACCAAGAAAAACACAAAACTTTCTCCCAAAGAAATCTAAAGCAACCATGTCTTTGTTTGTCTGGCGCCGGACGAGCTTTCCCATTTTTGTTCACGGAAAATTGGAATGAAGTACCCATTACAAATTTTATTAATGACAAAGACCTAGATCGGAGTATTAATTCTTACTTTTTGTACCTAAAAATTTACTATATCATCCTCGTCAATAAAAATTTCAACAAGGTATACTTTTCCCTAAATATACGTTTATATTCCTTCAATATTTATCTATATATAAAGTGATGAGTTTGTTGAATATGAAGCAAAATAAAAAAAAAATGTGGCCCCAGTACTAGGGTGTGAATGCGGTAACTAAATGGTTAATAAACCAATATTTGAATGGATTCATGAATATGAGATACTATACATCGGCAAAAAGATGAATGAGATAATCAGAACATAATGAAAAGACATCTAAAAACTTGATGATTATATTCAATTGAGTGATCTGATAACAAATATTGACCAAAATCTTTACTTCTCAATTGCTTTGGACTTGTTCATCTTGCGAACGCAAACAAGCAATGCTTACACACACACACACACACGAGTATATCTATGATGTAAACAAACATTCTACGTACTAAATAACGTGCCTAGGAAGATGGATTTTGATCTTAGAAGTTGGTTAATACGAGTATAATAATGACATGCATGAGAATTAAAAGCAACTGATTTTATTGATGATTTTATGAAACAAGACAGACATACAGGAAATGCAAGAGCATTATTATATATTACAGGGACTCACACTATGGAAGCAGGCCTGCTTATTTGAAATGAAAGAGATTAGATTCGATGAGGCATAGCAACGAACCACATCGGAGCACAAAGCAAAGAGATATGGACGTGAACGGCAGATATGGAAGAGGACGAGGCTCTCAGCTCAGCGGTGAGATTTTAGGAAATTTCAGTTATACAGACTAGCTAGTCAAACAAGTTAAGCATGTGTGTCCAATCTTCAACGTTACTGATTCGTCAATAGATCATAACGGTTATTTTAAATAATATTTGATGGTTATTAATCTTGCGAGCGTTGAATTTTAACATTTTACGATTCAAAGACCGTTAATCGGTTATTGACAAAAACTGTTAAATACAGAGCCCCAGCAAGCATGAAATTTAAAGCAAATTGATTTTATTGATGATATTGGACTTGATGATACACATAAAACAAGACGCACGAACTGGAAGATTGTTATTGCAGGCCTCACGTACTACGTACGGAAGCAGGCCTGCTTATTTGAAACGAAAGGGGATCAAACTCGATGAGTACTCAAAAGCAAGGCCCCACACACAAACAGGAACACACAAAACGAACGAAGGAAGAGAGATACATCAGCACTCATCAAGCCTCGGGGTTGTGATCGTTAGGGGTGACGATCCACTTGGAGATGCCAAAGAGTCCGTTGGCGAGGAGTTGAGGGACGGCGCCCAGGAAGACAGGCGGTGGGACGGTGGTCCAGTCTGCGGGGCGGACGTCGCTGTGGCCGGCAAAGATCTTCTCTTTGGGGTAACTGGGAGAGAGTTTGTTGAAGACGGAGACAAGTCCTTGGAAGGTGGAGATGGGGGACTGCTCAGTGTGGGACTGGTAGACAACGTAGTCGAATTCATTCTTGTTCTTGTCGTACAGTTCCAGATAGCTGTGGCTGAGAGGGGACGAGACGGTGATGGAAGCCTGGGTGATGAGGGGGCTCTCGCCATTCTTGAGGTTCCAAACTACTTGCTTGATGGGGCCGGCGAACTGAAGCACCGCCTCCGGCTTGATGTGCTCGTAGTAGACGTCGACGCCGTCGATATGGTAATCCTGGACGATTTTGCCGAGGGACTCGGTGGCGTTCTTGACCCAGTTGGACTGATCGGCGGAGGTGACGGCGAAGGGGAATCTGGGGTCACGGCCTCCGATGCTCAAGAAGAACTTGACGGGAGTGGCGGAGGCGCTGTTCTTGATGCTGAGGATCTGCTCGGGAGTGATGGTGCTGGTATCGAAGTAGGAGAGGAATTTGCCTGTCTGGTACTTTCCTTCATTATCGTAATCTCTGGCGAAGGCCAGCACGATGTGCACTTCGTTCTGGAGGGTCGCGATTGGCA
>QFDD01013098.1:0-10669 GCA_006871305.1 Vachellia collinsii
AGAGATGATGATGAACTTCAGAAGATCTTCTGAAGGTTTCAGAAGAACCCTAGCACTCCACTCTGTTCCTAATCTTCCTCTTCTGTCTAGTGCTTCCCGTGACTGCTTCCTCATTTTTATTCACTTACTGATCTCAACTCGAAACGCGCAGCATCAATTCCATGTTCTAATGTCGCGACCCAATATGAAGTATGTCGCGACTATAATGTCTATATGTCGCGACCAACACATACATGTCGCGACTAAAATGAAATTATGTCGCGACAATAATCAAATAATGTCGCGACTTAAATGCATCAGTGGCTACTCTGTTGTGCTCGATCTCAATCCTCTCTCAGTGAAATATAATTCCTTCGACTTCATTGGTGGGTTGGGCTTGAGTACCTCCTTAATATGCCTGCAACAATGATACAGAGCTTTGTTAAAGCATTAAACACTGAAAGTTCAAAAGCACGTGCAGTCAGAAGAGATAATTCGTTCAAATGTTTTCCCTGTGTCAGCAATTATGCAATAACGATTTGGTCCTGGCAAAAGAGATTAAATTGCATAAAAGACAGGGTAAAAGAGGTATAAAGTGCCCACAATCAGACAAGAAAATCATGGAATTATCAGTGTTCATCACCAAGTTCAACAACAGATATCTCAACAACTTCATCTTCCAGTGATAGAAGGCAATGACTATTTGCTTTTAGCAAGTATTGAAAAAGAGATGTCAAGAAAAAAATACTTGGTGCTTTTGGTGGATGGAGAAGCCAAAGAGCCTCTTGATCCTCGGAAAGTGGGTTTTCCGGAAGAAATTGCAGGAGTTGTGGTGTGCATTACCACTGAATCTTTGAAGCAAGCTAATAGCGAATTAACAGTGGCAATGGATCTGAATATCAACACAAAGCATCACTTGCTGCCGTGGCAAGTTTTCTGTGAAAACATTGGCATTAAGATTTTACCATCATCTTATGCTGAGAGAATGGCAGTGCAAATAGTTGAAGAATGCGGTGGTCATCTTCTTGCAGGTGTCATTGTGGCAAAGTCACTAAGGAATGCAAAATATGTTGAACATTGGGAACATGCTCTGGACAAATTGTGTTCGCTTCATCCTTCCTATGACATTGGTATGTTTCAAGGCCAGAGCAGTGTCTTGCTTAAAACATTCATAAACTTCATTTGGCATGATTTAAGTAAAACACAAAGATATTGTCTTGCATCATGTTTATTCGTTTCTAAATTTGGGATGCTTGAAAATGAGTTGATCAATGATTGGATTTCTTCTCCATTAGTGGATGCTATAGAAGCAAAGCATAATTTGAGAGAGCTTGTGGACCGTTTTGCCTTATTACAATTAGGGGACACCAAGTCAAGGTATATTCAAATTCCACAAGACACGTATGCCATTTTACAATTATTAAACATTCAGAATCCTTTGTTCATGAAAAAATCTGAGTTAGGGTTGGTTGAACCACCGAATAATGAGCTATGGCATAATGCTATATATATTGATTTGGCAGACAATAAGCTGTCTGAGCTACCTTTGTCCCCGAATTGTCATGAACTCAAAGTGTTGAAGTTGCATGACAATCTTGACTTGACAAAACTTCCACCCCTTTTCTTCTTTAAAATGCATGTACTTTGCATCTTGGATTTGTCATACACTAGTGTTAGAGACCTACCGAACTCCTTTTTTGAGTTGGAGCAACTTAGAGAAATCTATATGAAATCTTGTGAATGCTTCATGAAACTACCCTCAGAGGTTGGAAAATTGAAGAATCTAGAGAAGATTGATCTTGACAAGACTCATATTACACATTTGCTAAAAGAGATCTAGGAGTTGACCAACCTTCAAAGTTTGACTCCTTGTTTGTATGAGTATCGTGGCAAGAAAAGTAAAGAATATACAAGTTCAACAATTATTCCCTCTGGGGTGATTTCAAAACTTAAGGGCCTAAAGCATTTCACCATTGATGTAAACCCTGATGATAAACGATGGGAAGAGAATTTACAATTCATTCTTCCAGAAGTCTCAATGTTAGAGTGCTTGCAAACAATTAGTTTGTACATTCCAGCACTAGAACTTTTAAATCTGATCCCTGCCCGCATTTTTGAGCTTGATTTTAGATTCATCGTTGGCAAACATATGTCATGGATCATTTCAGGTGCACTACCCCCAGCTAAAGAAAAATTTAAACATAGTGAGCAAAGCTTAAAGTTTGTGAAAGGGGTCGATGTCCCCGAGGAAATAACAAGTGCTCTTAGACATAGCAAAGCTTTATTTTTGGATAGACACATGACCATCAAGGATCTCTCAAGATTTGGCATGAAAAGTTTAGAGCAATTACAGGTGTGTGTATTGGCTGAATGTAAGGAGATGCAAACTGTTGTTGATGGAAGATGGTCAGGTAGCAGGGATATACTTCCCCGTTTGCTTGTGTTGAGTGTATCATACATGAAGAATCTAAGAAGCATTTGTGAAGGAGTTTATTCCAGTCGCAGTTTTGGTATGCTAAAGACCATAGCATTGCATAATTGCCCTATGTTAACAACTGTTTTCACCTTGGCTTTTGTGGGAAGCCTTTCAATCTTGAAGGTGCTTGTAATTAAAGATTGTCCAAAAATAAGAGCTTTAATACATTGTGGATCCTCCAAACTCAGAGAAGGTACTTTCCTCCCAAAATTAAGAACAATGGCACTTCTCCATCTTCCTGAATTGATTAGCATTTCCAATGGATTACTCATGGGTCCAAGCTTAGAAAACATAGGAATTTATGATTGTCCGAAACTTCAGAGGCTTCCAAGAAAGGCGCTGTCAAGTCCAAATTTAAAAGTCATCAAAGGAGAAACCAAGTGGTGGGAGGCATTGACATGGAGTGAAGCAGAATGGGGAATAGTTGGCGGGACATCTATTTTTGATGGCATCTTTTCTCCAATTGATAAACATGCTGACATTATGAGTCAAATGGAGTTGGATGATGATATTGATGACAATCCAGGTGAATCTATCTAATATTTGATTTTAATTTTATTTGTTTGTTTGTTGCTACTGTGTGCATCATCATAACCTCGTTTACTTCCTTATACATGGTGAATTATCTATGGTCCACATGACAATTCCTTTAATTCACTATTTTTGTGAAATGCTATTGAAATAGAGGGGATAGTGGGTGAGCCACTGCGGTCTTCCAGGGTAACAGGTTCCTCCATGAACAATCAATTAGCTGGACTTAAGGACTCCAGGTAATTCTATATCTATTCATAATTTTAATATCATTTTCCCGAGAATAGAATGAAAAGCCGAAACTTGTGCTGAAGCACACACCTAATCCAGTGAAGGAAAGCCTAAAACAAATGCCAATATGTAGTTATTTAGCCCATTTGTTATTTAGTATTTTATGTTTCCAGATCCTTCTGTTACTAGGACAACGTGCCTCTGTGACCTCATACCATCTATATGTATAAGGATGAGTGTAACAGTATTTTCTCTCAAGCAATGAATGAATCAATCATTATGGTTTTACCTTACCTTTTATAGCTTGAAGAAAATAAAACTAGAAAGTAACTTCTAGGAGCAGTAAGACAAAGAAAACAGGCTGACTGAGAGCATCTTTATAGATCTTCCCAAAAAAACAAATGTCGTTATTTGGATGTGAATGTCATAACCTCTTTATCTTATTTTAATAAGTGGAATTTATATATAGCATAACGATTTCCCTTGATTCCTTGGCACTGTTAAAATCTATAGAGTTAAGGGCGGCTCTAGTTTGAGGATTATCGTGGATCAAAAGCAAATTGCCAGCAAAAGCAGCAGGTATATATGCATGATTGTATTCCTCGTATGCCTATTTGTATTTAAGATTATACACCCAAAAAAATTGCATATTTGTAAGCTTATCTGTATTTCAACTATCTCTAAAATCACTTACAGGGGAAACGACTCTAGCGCACAAGCCTCCCATGCGACAAATCCTGTTATACTTTACAGTATAAATCAAAGGAGCAAGTCAGCATCGAATTCAAATCTTGAGTCATTTTCTTCCATGGGACGTTGGATTGGACCTTCAGTGAATGAAACATATGTTGACACAACTGAAACTGGCATTTCCTAGCCATCCAGGAATTTACAGTTCAACAACTCCCTTCATAACAACACTGAATGTTAAGTAGATTATGATGACATTACCTAAGGATCTATTGAAAAGATTCAATCATATTGTCTTATATATATATATATATATATATTAAATTCCCGTTAGGTCAAACTAGTTATTATACTTGCTTGAGAGATTAATCTTTTGTAAGCGTTGCAAAATGGTTTGGATACTCTCTTGAATGATCTCTCCATTTGTCTTCAATGAAAGATGGATGTGGGTTGAGGATCACACGAGCACAAAAATTTATTCATTCCTTGTTTGGCTAAACATGTTCAAAGAATGTCACTGAATGTGGGAGTGAGGAGAGTGGATCAAGAGCTTTGGAGTCCATTAAAAAATGATAGAGGAAGATCAAAGTGAACACTTAATAGGGTTAATGGATGAGACTTAGTTAACAATGTATCAAAAGTAAGTGTTAGAAATATGCAAGGGGTAAGAGCACTTTCTGCGCCACTCATGCGCAACTACTGTAGTTTGATGCAAGAATGCCAAACCAATGAGGAAGTCGGTGTTAACAACAAACAATTCATCGTCAAGAGTAAGTGTGGAGTCCCATTCACTACAAAAATAAATTAACATTCAGTGGCCAAAAAAATCACTACTAAAAGTCTAAATGTCACCGCATAAAACTCCTTAGCGGCAACAAAAAGTCACCGTCACATTACCACCATAGTGGCTGTCGCCAAAAGTTTATGCGACAACATTTGAAGGTCACTACTTAAAGTAAACAATCAGTGACAACATTATCGGTGGTGACAATGTTGTCGTCGCTGAAAGCATGGATTGGTAGCCACCATGCATTAGCAACGAATCTTTTGTCACCATGAATACATGTTTTTAGTGGTAACAACATTGTTGCCGTTAATGCATGTCATACCGCTGAAAGTTGAAATAATTTTTTAAATTAAATTGCTTAAAGATTACAATGGTTATAATTTTTTTTTAAAATAAATAAATTTCTTAAAATTTATATATGTACACAAACATATTGTTCTGATAAATATTAAAATGAAACAATTAATAATTAAATTAAAATTAACATACACTTTACAAGGAACTAATAATATATTAAATGACAATAGTCACATAATTCAAAATCATCAAAATAATTCCATTTCATTAAAGAGGGTACAAAAGTTATCCAATTGGAAGATAAATACATAGATAAAAATAATCCTAACAAAGGTTAAATTTCCTAAATTGCTAAACTATCTAAAACCATTGTTCAATTCACAAGTGGTTGGTGTGAGAGTTCTAGGGGTGGCAAGGGTCTGATTGTCACTATGGGAACAAATTGAGATACAAGTTAGTCAATTAATAAAAAAAGATAAGAAACACTACAAGATATAAAACCCATACAAAATATATATGAAACAATACTTAATGTTCAAATTAGCAACAATAAACTAACTACTTTTCCACCGGTAAGCAATCTTCAAGAAATAAAATAATAAGCATAAATATTGACTTATTTATGATTAACTACTTTACAAACTAATCTTCCTTGTAAGCAGTCTTTAAAAATTAGAATAGAAAGCATAAATAAACCTTATTTATGGCTAACTACTTCATAAAATTAAAGAGTACACACCTAAAGGTAAGCAATACTTATGAGTAATTGAAGAAAGGAATAGCAAATAGAACAAAAACAAGAAACACAAATAATTATTAAACAAGAAACTACAATAATTCATTGTTCCACTTAACATAAGTCATAATATATAAATTATTATGAATAAGATGGTCCAACTTATCCTCCTTGTCCCACTTAACATGAGTCATAATATATGAAAGAATAAGATAATCGTAACCAAAAAGAACAGAAAAGCTACAGATAAAGGATGTATGAGCAAGGCTTGCCTATTTTTTGAATATAAAATACAGTACATTACTAATCTATCAATGCATGCAACAGAATAAGAAACGAAGGACGATAAAATACACTATTCACTAACTGCACTTAAAAAGGAAAGAATTTAAACTAAAGAGTGCCAAAATGGATTCAAAAATATCATGAATCAACAGATGAAATGTATTAAATTCTTAAAGAAAGCGTTAGAGGGTATTGCACCAACTAGCAACTTCAATGCAAAAATACTTGCATACGTTAACTTTATCACCACAAACAATATCATTACACATCAGCAACTTAGTGAAGAATTTTGCAGAAAAGGAATAAATGAATGGAGAACTAAGGACATTCCTACTAACCAGGGTCACATTGGTTGTAAAAATCTTCAACATCTACAACACCATAAGCAAACGAAGAAATAATCGGCAACAAAGTTTTTGCAACTCATAATCATACTTAAAAGAAACATAAAGAAGATAATACTGTTTGTTTGGCCCACACTCAGCACAGAACAGAGGAAGGCCAACATCCGTGAATCTATGACTCTTATACGGCATTATTCAGGCTCTAGATATTGAAACATTTAAGCTCAGAACTTATATAACTTATTGTCCTTTTCTTATCCTATTTCATGCAATAACCATCAAAATGAAAATTTATACCCAAGTACTGAAAATATTTTAGGGGGAAAAGGTTGAAAAGGGAAAGAAATCAAGATTTCTGAATCAAGTCCTTTCACAACATCTCAAACAACCCCTGCATCCACACTGAAAGGAAAATGACAAGACGACTTACGGTAGAGAGCAAAAGGGAAGCCTTGCGGGTTATACAATCAAGAAAAAGATCTGAAACAGAAACCCGAACAAGAAGACGAGAATAAGAAATACCCAATGACAGATCTGAACGCCGAAGAAGAAAATGGAGAACGCCAAGAGAATGTGAACAAAGCTGAACGAGTGAACGCTGCAACGCCAGAGAGAAGATCAAAGACGAGAACGCTGGAGATGAGGAAGAAAACTGAAATGAGATTATGCGAGGTTTAGACTCAGATGAGAATGGCGATTGAATCAAACCCACCAGTTGTGGAGACAGAGGCTTGATAAGGGAGAGAAAGCCAAAAATGTTTGGCTAATTTTCTAAACAAGGAAAATGTTTGGCCCAAATATCTGTGAAAAATTTGTTGAGAAAATATTTTTAAGAAAATTGGTAGAAAATCCCCCATTGGAGAATTTAATTTATTATTCAAAAGGACCTGAACTGTTTTGTACTTAAATTGATATATGAAATTTGAAGGAAATGATGTTACTAGCCTTGAAATTTAAAAAGAAATACTGGACAAGAACGCATGCTCACTTCAACTTGAATAGTTTTTCTTCTGACGAAGAAGCCTTCAAGTGTTCGTCTGTTTCCTCCCTGTATCTCTGTTTTCACTCTGTCTCTCTGCGTGTGGTTTTGCTCACTATTGAGTCCATCCGTTTTCGCTCTGTCTCTCCGCGTGTTCGTGCATGTATAAGGGATAGTTGGATTGCAAGCTTTTCAGAACTTCAAACATCCCTTTCATTTTCGAAGCACAAGCCCCTTTTGCTCTAATGGGATTCTGAGAAGATGGAGCAAAGATCTGAATACTACCTCTAATTTAGCTCATTATATTTTTAGATATGTTTTTCTATGCCGTCTCTACAGCTTCTTACTTGATTCCTTTGTAAAAAATGATTTTATTACTATTTCTTTTACTTGCTAGTGGCTTTTTGCATATGAACTAATTGATTGCTGAGAAAAATGCAAGAAAGCGATGGAAATGGAAAATAGACTAGATTTTTTTTCTTTACTTTATGTTCAAGGGAATATGTTACCTCTCAACTGTTCTTCCTGCACTATTTGAATTTTTTATAGATTCTAATTCCTCTGTTGGTTCATAATTCAATTTGGGTCAAAAGCTTTATGAAAATGTTTTTTGCTTTTTGAACTTTTTGTTTGCTTTTTGTCGCATAGGAAGTTTGGTTGATCCATACTTCATTCCTATAATGGTGGATGAATATGTGACTAAAGGTTGTGATTTGAAATTGACACTCTTACAATTCCCCCTGCCGTTATGTAATTTTGGTTATCGTTGTATTCCTATCTATAAAAGATTTAGATTCTTTTTTTATTTTTGGTGACATTTATTAACTTTTAGTTTACCATCTTGTGTCAATTGAAGTGACATGAACGTAAAGGTAATCTCTTTTGGAACGTTTTTTATTTACAGGGCTTAAAGATTATCAATCTTAATCCCTAAAAATGACATCTTTTGATGGTATTTTAGCGTCTTACTTACAACCTCCTTTTGAGCCCCCTTATGTGCCTTTTTGAACAACCTTCTGATGGTAAGGAACTTGATTTTGACTTCACAGTGGAAGACCTTGAGGCCATCAAAGTGATTGGAAAGGGAAGTGTTTACAAATTCTTCT
Organism: Vachellia collinsii; assembly: GCA_006871305.1. Classification (NCBI taxonomy): domain Eukaryota; kingdom Viridiplantae; phylum Streptophyta; class Magnoliopsida; order Fabales; family Fabaceae; genus Vachellia; species Vachellia collinsii. Next base: position 8,442 of record QFDD01013098.1, read on the forward strand.
AGAAAGCTGACAGTGTTAGATTTTAATTTTTTGTTATCCATTCTTCCACAACATTATGGTGAATGTGTTAGTAATTTGCATTAGGAATCCTAATGTTGCTAACTTGCCATTAAATCCATTGGTGCATCTACTTTACAAATTTTGGTCTGTTGATTTTCTTTAAATGATGATTGAGAGTATAAACATCATATTTTTTGAGATGGCGTCAAATTATAATAGATGTAAATTCTTTAGTTGAATTTGAGTGTTGTTGCATTTACTTTTCATTTGCCTTCAGTTCCTAGTTCTTTAATGACTTTCCTTGAGTCTTAACATTGTATTTTTATGTACTAAGTTTGCTCGAATCAAGATTAGTTAGTATTGATAACCTCATTTGCATGCTAATAGTCGAGACACTTCTACCAATTACTAGCACAGTTGAACCCTTGTGCTTATGGAGATAAGTTTAACTTTCCATTCATATTTGCTCTTGTTCCCCAACAAATTAACCAGTAAGTTTATGATTCTATGTGGGATATTTACAATTCAATGCATGTTTGTATATGTGTTTGGTGTGATGTTGAATTTTGTGTAGTTGGAACTGCGGAATGCACATCATTTGTTGGCTCCAAAGTTGGAAAAATGTAAGGAAGCCTACATGGGACAATTCAATGATGGCCAAGGTCAAGCATATGAAAAATTTGCTGTGTCCATAGTTCAATATTTGATAGTACCAAATTTAAAGAAATTAATCTTTTATGCAAGAGGATATGGCACAAAAAAGAGTTGATGTGACTTGGTGGTTAGTGACACATGCAAATGACAAACACCGAAATAAGGTGATGGCAAGAATGACATGAGTAAAAGCTGGGAAGAAGATAGGGTAGTCATTGTCTAATATTACTGTACATATGAAGAAAATGTTTTTGATGTGTAACTACAACATAATATCTATATAATGTAAATGCATTTTGTTGTTCAGCATTTGAATGTAACATATGCAACTGTTTCTCAAATGGTGTGGTCATTGTCTAATATCATTTGTTGTTCAACATTTTGTCCATCATATGGTGAAAACAAAGATTCAATTTCGTAATATATAAATGAAAATATGCAAGTATATCTCAAATATTCAAGTGGATAATGGACAAGTGAGTTTCCCTAATAATTTTACAACTATAGAACAAAATAAAAAGAAGTTTCCAAAACTTTGTAAAATGGCCAAAATGCAACTGAGCTTCCACAAAATGCAACTGACCTTCCACGAAGGTTGAAAATGGCAAAATGTGCAAGTGAGCTTCCAAAAAATGCAACTGAGCTTCCATGGGTTGTAAAATGGCAAAAATAATCCAATAAATTGCAAGTGCAATTGAGCTTCCACTAAATGCAAGTGAGCTTCCACGAAATGCAACTGAGCTTCCACAAAGGTTGATAATGGCAAAATATGCAAGTGGACTTCCCAAAAATACAACTGAGCTTCCATGGGTTGTAAAATGCAAGTAAGCTTTCACGAAATGCAACTGACTTTCCACAAAGGTTGAGAATGGGAACATATGCAAGTAAGCTTTCAAAAAATGCAAATGAGCTTTCATGGGTTGTAAAATGGTAAAAAAATACCAATAAATTACAAATGCAACTGAACTTCCATTAAATGCAAGTGAGCTTCCACAAAATGCAACTGACTTTCTATGAAGGTTGAAAATGGCAACATATGCAAGTGAGCTTCCAAAAAATGCAACTGAGCTTTCATGGGTTGTAAAATGGCAAAAAAAAATTCAATAAATTGCAAATGCAACTGAACTTCCACTAAATGCAAGTGAGCTTCCATGAAATGCAACTGACTTTTCATGAAGGTTGAGGATGGCAACATATGCAAGTAAGCTTCTGTAACACCAGTCTTTTTTAACCGGTTACTTAACTCAATAAACCACAATTTAATAATTAACTATGATTATAAAAATTCTTAATTTATAATATAGGTTAACTAGCAAGAGATAACATTTCACATTAAAGAAAAACAACTAAACTTTCAAATTCCATGCCAATATCAAATTGATGGCTCAATACCAAGTTGTCCAACATAAAACGTATTCCTTCAAATAATTAATCACAAATCGGCACAGTGGTATGCCAAAATATTATAATAGTATCAATGATAGGCCTCTGGCCTTCTAATAGTAATTCATCAAAAATATGAGTCTAAGTATCTCAATTAAGGGTATAACAAAATATGAGCCCTATAATGGTGG
>QFDD01013100.1:0-10589 GCA_006871305.1 Vachellia collinsii
TATTTATCTTATAACAAGATCTGTATCTTAAAATTAATTTGGAACACAACTTTGGCAGATGGAGTTTGCTCTATTAATACTGAGGCTAATTCATACCCGATTGCAACGAGAGACCACTAGTGCATAACTAGTTACCAATTATACTGTCAGTTTCTTATTTCATGTTGTTATGTCCTAAAGTCCACGCTAAATTTTAAATAAAGAGTAAGAAATTATTAGTTATAATTTAATGTTTATATATGTAGGTTTATCATCAGAATCCTACCTAGATTTATAAATTGGCAAAAAAAAAAAAAGCATTCCTAATCCTCTAAACAAAGTATCATTTAAGTCATCTAACAATCCTCACCCCAAGTGTAACATCCCAAAATTTGACATATGTGATAAAATGTAAATCATGCTTTAGAAAGTCAATTACAAAATTTCGGATAAGTATGAATAAATTTTTGAATCAAAAGTTGTTTTAGGAAATAATTTTATTTTTAAGGAAATTTGAGGAAAATAAGTAAATTACTCAAATATTTATCAGAAAAATTATTTTACATATTAAGGGTCAAATGCAAGGAAGAATTACTTATTGGAGTAGCTTATAGCATTTTGGATTTATTGGGGAAAAAATAGAGAAGAGGGGACAAGGAGTTGGCAAGGAAGGAAAAAGTAGAAGCAAAATGGAAAGAAAGAAGGAACAAGAAGGGGGAAAAGTCAGAAGAAGAAGAAGAAGGAAAAGACAAAAGAAAGAGAGAGTAGGGGCGAGAGTGACCAACAAGGGAAGGGGAGGTATTATAAATAGCTCAACTCTCCTTCCTCTCGCCATTTTCATATGCAGTCGAGAGGGAGGAGGTGTGTTCTGAGTGATAAACAAGGGAAGGGGAGGTATAATAAATACCTCAACTCTCCTTCCTCTCGCCATTTTCATTGCCATTTTCATCTGCAGTGGAAAGGAAGGAGGTGCCTTTTGAGTCCATTCCGTTGAAGTAATTTAGATAACTAAAATTCCTTCTTTTCAACAAACTTCCTTCATAAAAGTTGTTCTATATATTATTATCTTCCAAATAGTGGTAATTTTATTCTGATCAGAGGAAGTTTTTAAAGTTAGTATTTTAATAAGTTTTAAGTTTTGACTGTATAAGATCACAGTAATGTAAAGAAATTTTCATAGATAATTTTAGACAATTTGAAATATTGGTCACCGTAAATATTGGTTTATTCCTGTGAGATATATATATATATGTACATATGTATGAATCTGTGCATATATATTCTAAAAAATTTAGAATTAAGCATATACACATGCAAAAAATCATTGGAAGTTGTTGTTTATAGAAAAATGAAGGTGCTAAGTAGTTGTTCATTGCAAGGTTCTAAAATATCTATGGGACATTAAAGATAATTTTTGAAAAGTAAGACTATATACACACGTTTACTGGTGTATAACTATATGAATATTTGTGCATTAGGGTGTGTACAAATATGTAAGCTAGTGCATATGAGAATATTGAATAATTTCAAAATTTGAGGAAGTAAAACAAAGTTTAATATTTGAGCAGTTGTATTTGAGTGAACTTTTAACAGGTCAAATGGTATTTGTTGACCATGAAATTTAGTAAGAAAATTCATAATGAAATTAAAATGAGTACTAGAATGCATTATTTGGATAAATAAGTTACAAGTTATGAACCAATAAAGTTTGGTTCTAAAATATGAAAGAAATGTGAAAAGTTGTGTAATAAGTTCCAACTTCTGAGTACTTATTTGAGAATATTTGTAGACTATATTCAGTAAATAGTAATATTCATTGAGAAAATATATGAAAGGTTTCACATAGAAGATTGATCCATTGTATTTAGAATTTTATGGAATAAGTTATGATTTCACATAGAAGCTTGATCCATCAATAATTCTACATGATTGTATGTGCCATGTGATGTGCAGTAAATTATTTCTGTATGATGTTGAGGTGAAACCTCGTGCCGTCATATGATGTTGAGGTGGGACTTCATGATGTGTACTATTGCCGTATATGCTGTATGAATATGTGGCTTATATTTACATGATTGTGAGTTTTATATATAACTATATGATAAACTGTAGTTTCTACAGGGTTTCCAAATCTCACCCCCTTTTCCAACAAAATACAGCAAAGGCGAATAGCTTAAAAGGCAAAAAATTGGCGACAAGAGAAGCATAGAATGGAGATGGGAGAACCCCTTTACATATAATTTGGTTTAAGTAGAAGTTTAATGTTTTATTTTGATATAAGCCTGGATGACTTAGATGGATATGTATATATGATTGTAAAAATTATTTTTTTTGGGAATAATAATCTTGTAATCAAATTAAATATTTAGGTGAAAATATGAATCAGTACAGCGTGAAGAGAGGTGGTCGAAGTTGGGAGAGAAATATAGCTTCTTTTTTTGGGGGGGGGGATGTTGTTGATCAAGGTAAAAATTATGGTCAAAGTTCAATATCCTCACCACAAGGTCATAGAGTTGTTCGTGATATATTTTTGTGATATGGCAACGTTACAGGCAATTAAAGCCAACTAACATATAACTTCTAAGGTGTAACTTAAGGTTAAGGTTAATTGAGTTGGTAAAGAATTGATTCATAAATCCCATTACCAATGTATAACATCTCAAATTTTGACCAATGCGTTATAAAATGTAATTGAAATTGTTTGCACTGCAAGTGTACGGGTCGCGTCAAGTAATAAAGTGATCAGTAGAGTATCGTTCCCACAAGGATTTGGTTCCAAAACCTGGTTAAGCAATGATTATCGCACGTTCACCTAAATTGAGCGATACAATTATCAATAGTGGATGAAGTCTATTTTTATGCATAGAAAAAATATAAAAAAGTGATTCATAGATTTCAAGGATAAGATGGAACCTAGGATTATTCATCCCCCTTGTAATTCATAACATTCAATTAACGTCCTCTCAAAAATGCTTTCAATGAATAAATGTGCTAGCCTAGGATTCAAAAAGTACTTATAGAAGCTCTCTCAAGTCAAGAACAAGTGTTTGATTCCATTAATTGCTCAATCTCTTGTTACAATTAATACAACCCAATTTTGAAGTTCCAATCCTAATGTGACTATGCAAGGCTAACAAGTATATCTCTATCTTATCAACAAAACTATCCATTCATCATGCAAATTTCAAGTTCCTACACCATTTTACCCAAGTTCTACACTCAACCTAGCCCTCTCAAGCATCAATCAAGTGAACCCAACATCTAAATGGTGATCAAACATTTAGAAGCACTAAGTAAAGAGTAAAATGAACACATATATATCATTCACCACAAAAGGAGAGGAGTATTTAAGAGTTAATCCATAGAATGGTTCAAAATAATCCTAGAGCAAAGTGTTTAGCCACTCATGTTCAAGAGAGCCATAGCAAAATATACATATACTAGCACAAATACAAGAACAAGAGGGAAGGAAAGGAGAATGGAGAAGAAGAACCAAGATATGAAGCCAAAATCTCTTCCAAACTTCAAACCCAACTTCAATCTCCACCAAAATCCATGCCCTAGCACACCAAGAAGCTCCCAAATACACCCCAAATGTCCAGAATGTCGGGGTTCATCGGGTTTTTGCCTTAAAAACCTAAAAAATCCGATTTTTCGCTCATTACTAATGCTGTGCGTTTTGCTGTCAAAACTAAGCCGTGGCGGAACTGTTTTGAGCTGAAGCGGAGTTTGCCTCTTGTTGATAGTGTGCTGCAGCCGAGATAAGTGCTATAGCTCATTTTACCTCTGGATCATAAGCTCTTCCACCCTGAATAAATGCATTTTACCCATAAATTGACATCCACTTTTTTCCTTTTGATTTTCCTAATGTGCCTTTGAACCAACTTTGGCCTCCACATGCCTTCAAGGTATTTCCAAGTGGCTTGCAACATAACCTTTTTGTACCAAAATGTACCTTGCAATATGATAAAATTTATAAGCTCTAACTAAGCAAGGATAAGAGCCAAAATATGTACAATTAAGCAATAATGTGCAATCAAAAACATCATGTACATTTCCTATCTTTGAGTATTCAAATCATGTACAATAGTACCAAAAGTATATCAAAATATAAAAAAAAAATGCACTAAAATGACATGAGATTCCAGAGGTTAACACACCCCCAAACTTAGACTTTTACTCATCCTCGAGTAAAACAAGTGATAAAATTAGTTCATTATTCACTTACTCTTCATGTATGAAGTTTTCCTCATTAGTTGCTCAAGAAGTATATTATGAAAGAACCTAGTAGCATATGGAAGAATGCATGTTTCACAAGTTAATAACAAGTTTCCCAACAATCAGTAAGAGCATTACTCAAAATTACCTTCACCCCCAAAAATGTATCAAAGTGTAAGGAAAATGCACTAAAATTTTAACCAATGCGTTATAAAATGTAATTGAAACCTTGGGAAGCAAATCGCAAAATTTTAAATAAGTATAACTAAATTTTTGGACCAAAAGCATATTAAAGAGATTTAAAAAAAAGTAAAATTGTCTAAAATTTATCGGAATGATTATTCTCCATATTAAGGGTCAAATTTCAGGAAGAAGTTACTCAATTGAATATATTATTGCATTTTGGATTATAAAAATAAATAAATAAATAAAAAGACCACTTATGCCACACACGTGGCTGAACCATCAAAGCCCAACCCTTTTAGATTTCATTTCTCATTCTCCTCCTTCTTCATCCCCGACTTCAGCTACCAGTGAGAGCGAGAGGCAGAGTCTTGAGTAACGCTGTGGTATTAATCGGAGGAAGGTGTCTACGGCGCCTGCAAGCTCCATTTCTTGTTCAGGTGAGTCTTCTGAGCTTCTTCCCACCCTCAAATTTCTCTCGGTCTCTACGTTTTGGAGTAGGGGGTTGAATCAAAAATTGATAATCTGAAGTTTTTCACCGATTAAATCATTCAAGGAGTAAGACTAAAACTTTCTTGGACCAAATCGGGCTTTGCATGTGGTGTTTTGGCATATTTGTATATTCTGGGGGTGAAAACTCTGTTTCCGCAAAAATCAGTACCCGGATGCTTGATTCTTCTGGTGAAATCAGTTTTGGTTGTTCGAATAGATATTAGAACAATAATACAAGAATTTGTATTGCTTAAAAAGGTGATGGCATGTCAGTTTCCTCTTTTGAAATCAGTATATCTAACAGGGAAAAAAAGGGACAGAGAAGCTTTCGGTTCCCTGAGACCAAATTGTGGGTGTCCTCTAAAATTAGGATTTATTATGGAAGCTGGGAAAAAAAATGTATGAAGAAGGGCAAAACTATGTAAACATGCTAATTATGTGGTTGCACGCAAATCTTGCTACTGAGTTGATGGGCTGAAATAAGAGTTTTGGATCTCTGAAAAATTGCTATTGGTTTCTAATAAGCTATGCTCTGATATGTGTGTGTGTGTGTACACATCGAAGCTGTTGATATTTGGAATCAATATTTATTGTTTGATAAGCTTTGTGCGGCTCATAAGGAAGAGTTTTAATGTTTAGAAGCCATGCGATAATACAAACTGTACATGTATATTCTGCTATGATAAGTTGAAGAATTGGGTCAAGGAGTTAAATGGACCTAGTGTAAAGAAATATTATACAAGTGTGGTTTTGATGCATGAAGAGAAGTATCAGTTGGGCCAAGCTTTTAGAAGGTGAAATTTATGGAAATGCCCACTGTTTAAAGGCACATGAATATGGAATTAAACTTATAAACCTCACTTGAGATGTGTGTAAAGGGCCCTAAGATGTGATTAATGATATAAGAATCCATGGAAATGAATTTTTTTGAAGCAGTTGCAGTTTTAGAAATCTGAAACAAAGTCTGATTTCGAAAACTTATAATCTAAGCAGCTGATATTGGGTGAATTTTTAAACTAGTCAAATGTCCTCCTCTGCCCATGAAATATGGTGAGCTTTTAGTGTACATCTTGAGCTTTAAAATAAGTCCTAGAACACAATATTTGGATAAGTGGATTGTAAGTTATGAAATTTTAAAGATTCATATGGAAAACTGAAAGGAATGCGTTTTTGCAAATGAGCAGAATGCATTTTCTCTGGTTTGATGTAGAAAGGTTTAAGAAAAGATGACTGGGCTTATTTTTCCATTATAGAGGATGAAAAGAGCTTCCAATAGAACTTCGAATCACTCAATTTTGGATTTTGTAGACTAAGTTATGATTTTTCAAAACTCATCATTTATTTAAAGGTTTGATATTGATATATAGTTTTTGGAAAATTAATAGGTTATCATGAGTATTTGAGTATGAAAAGAATTCCCAATTGAGCAGAGGGCTTTCTTTCTATACAGTTGGATAAAGAAGATTTCAAAGAGAACAATCCCCCAGCAAGAAATGAAGTGGGAATTCATTTTCAAGATAGTAGAGTTTGAAAAGGGGAGTGTGATTTAAATTCTATCGAAAATATTTTATACGTATAATTGATATATTTTTATATGTATATACAATATCTAGGATTTGAACCTTGCCCAAACCCATCAAGAAAAACAAGGAAGAAGGAAATTTGGAGAAGGTAAAATGGAAGTAAGAATCGAAGCTTGGTTAATGAAACCCCTAGTATGTGTAGAAAAGAAAAGGCAAGAGAAAGCTAATATAAAACTTAAAGGTAACAATTTTACCAATTCTTACATTTAAGTTGTGTTTATATTTTGTTATGCTTCATAGCTTACCACAAGTTGAATGGTCATTTTATCTTGAACATATTGAATGACTCTTTGAATTGTTTCATGGCCATGATTGACAATTCTATATTTTGAATGCATGTTCTTGTTATTTATAAGCCTTAGCAATGCCACTTATTAATTAGTGAATGATGGAAGTATAACTTAATTGTTTGAGTGGTAATTATTTGCTATTGGGATTCTTTGAATCTTGCCTATCAATAACTAACCATGTTAGGTTAAAAACTTCCAAGAGAAAAGTGAATGCTGGAGGGAAAGTGTAAGTAGAACAAGAGAAATAAGTTTCTCTGGCATTATTTTTCTACAAGTTATTAAATGTATATCAATTCTTATAAGTTGTATAAACTCAATATGAGGCCTTGGCTTGTATATATGATATATATTGATGAATAATGAGTGATTGTATGCCTAAGTATGGCCTTGAAAGTATGATTTTAAGATGCATAATCAAGGTTTTATAGATTGAGCTGTTTTCAGGGTATGATTTATGTCTGATTCATTAAAGCAGAGTAAATGATCTCTATTGTTCATGATAATTTTCATGGATGCAGTAGACACATAGATCCCATCAAGTCCTAAATGAGATTAATTGAAGCTCTATAAATTAAGTTATGAATTTTTAATGTTTAGGCACAAAAAGTATGTTAGTAAAATAAAGTGAGTTTAGTAAATTAATAAACTGTATTAACCGATATATTTTATGGCGAAAATCATATTTTTCTCATGTAAAGGATTACAAGAGCTTTCAAAGGAAGCTTAGAGCGTCCTCATACAATTTTTTGTAGAATTAATTATGATTTTTTAAAGTCAGACTGAAAATCTGAAAGTATCAAATGAGTAATAACCCAATGATTAAGATAAAAGTTTTGATTTATGGGCTTTACCTGAACTGGAATGTTCCCATATGCAAAATAGATTGCATAAATGGAGGGTGTTACACAATGTAATGACCTTGTTGATTGGTAATCATTTATAAGTATATGTATAAGCGTTCTTCAAGATTAAAGATGTGTTATCCCTAGTGAGTTCTTAGGACTTCAATTTTTTTGTATAAAAAAATTGAAACCTTATTCAACGGCAGAAATAGGTCAAGGGTTGACAATGCCTTAGCTTGTTAACCCCAAATAACATTGACCTTGACAAGCTAACCAAGGCAATGTAAACTACCTTTATAAGATTTTAAAAAATTAATTAAACTGAATTAAATGGAATGATGAACAAGGTTACAAGAGGGATCTGGAATGGTGAACAGAGGATCCATATAGCACCATTTACGGGACGCGTTGATTGGAAAACAAGCCACACACAAATGCCAAAATAGATTTTGGCAAAACGAAAACGATAAAAGATTCCTACTAGGTCCTCGTCACGAATAGTTAGATAACTAATTTGTAAATATTAAAAAATAGTTAAATAAATTATTTATAATAAATATATGTTGGTTTATCTAAATTACACTATTTAATTATGTGCATTAGAACTTTCTGGTGGGACTCATAAGAATACTTTACAAAAAATTATAACATGGGAAAACAAATTCAGAGGATTTAGATCTTATATTAAAGATCAAATTCAGCTCCCAACTAGCTTTGACATTAATAATGGGGAGGTAGCAAGTGTCTTTAAACTGTGTTGGCTTTGCATAAGCCATCTTGAACTGCATAAGGGCAATCATGTTCTTGACTAATCCCACCATTTCTAATAATCCATTCAAGTGTAATGCATGGCTAATTCTTTAGTAATATGGTCTGATCATATGCAATGAGAGAAAAAGGAAGGGGATTTGCTAATATATAGCTATGAAATATACAAACATAACGATATAAATAAATTAGATAAATAAAAGTGCGCACACTTATCAGATTATATGAATGCTTCAAATTGTGTATATATTTATAGTATCTCAGCACTTACAATTCCAATAGGTACATAACAGATGATAAGGAAGGCATTATATATATTTATATATACAGAAAGAAAATGGAAGACCTTATAAATGAACCTCACTTGAAAAAAGAACAAGAGGCTTTGGGTGGGTTAATTTAATATGGAAGGGGCTTTAGGTACTGGAATATAATGCCATATGGAAGTATTAATAATTAATTAAAAAGAAGAAAAGGGCTTTAGGTACTGGAATGGAGAGGATGCTGACAGATTCACACCAATGAGGGGAGTTCGACAGGGTGACCCCATCTCACCATATCTGTTTATTATTTGCATGGAAAGATTGTCGCATTTAATACAAGAGCGTATGGAAAATAAGACGTGGACTCCAATTCAGCTTTGTAAGAACGGGCCACCTATCTCACACCTCCTTTTTGCTGACGACATTGTTTTATTTGCTGAGGCTTCCATTGAATAGGCCCAGTGTATCCGTGAGTGCCTTGATCAATTTTGTGCAAGCTCTAGGTTGAAAGTCAATGCTAACAAAACCCGTGTGTTCTTCTCAAATAAGGTAAATCCGATGCAACGTTCAGAGATCAGCACTACGTTGGGTTTCCAGTCCACTATAGAGCTGGGGAAATACTTAGGGGTCACTTTGCACCACAAAAGGGTTTCCAAGGAGAGCTTTCAGGATGTTGTGGATAAGGTATGTAAGCATCTCTCAAATTGGAAAATTAATTCCTTGTCTTTAGCGGGACGTACCACTTTGGTGGCCTCAGTCACGTCCACTATCCCGAGTTATATTATGCAAACAACGCTGCTCCCAGTTCAAACCCGCGAAAGCATTGAGAAGAGCAATCGGAGTTTTGTGTGGGGGTCAAGTTCTGAAAAAACAAAAGCCGCATTTTGTTGCTTGGGATACAGTTTGCAAGCCAAAAAAGAATGGTGGGTTGGGGCTAAAGCATATACGAAGTCAGAATCAGGCTTTTATGACTAAGCTTGGATGGCAATTGATTACCCGCAGAGATGACTTTTGGGTGAAGGTTTTGAGAAGTAAATATAAATGTGGGGATGACATTATACCAGTGATTGACCAAGAAAAGCCAGGAAGCAACACTAGGAAGGGTATTAAGAAAGCGTGGGCACATGTTGTTGAGGGAATAGAAGTTAATGACGCAAGAGGTATTGCACGTTGGAAGCATGATTGGAATGGTGTCTTTACCATCAAATCGGCCTACAAGGCCATCTCGAATGAGCAGAGTGGAGGTGATGCTGGTTGGTCGCAACTATGGAGGCTTGACACTATGCCGTGGTGTAAAACGTTTTTGTGGCTAGCACTTCAGGCTAAGCTTCTCACAAATGAACAGAGGGTTCGAAGGGGCATGGCTACTGATAGTGGGTGTCCAATCTGCAGGCAAGCATCGGAGAGCTTGTTGCATGTGCTTCGTGACTGTATGGACACAAAGGACATGTGGCTTCAGATCATACCGCACCCGATACAGAGACATTTCTTTTCATCCAATGTCAATGATTGGCTGAGGGTGAACATCCGATCACAGATGAGAGTGGAAGATGAAAGGTGGGGCCCGCTGTTTTCCACACTCTGCTGGCTGATTTGGAAATGACGGAATGAGTGCATATTTCAAGGAAGAAGTACAAGCAATGACACCGTAGAAGGGAAGGCTCAATCTATTACGAGGAGCCTGAGACAAGCTAGAGATAAGCTAGTAGGAACTAACATGAACTGCCAGGTGGTATATGTGACATCCCTCAGTATTGTCCCTGATTTAGCCGCGCCTCTCTCCGCACAGGGTTTTGTCCTTTGGGTCTCCCCAAAAGCGCTTCGGGATATCGGGACCTCTGCCCCCTTTACATATATAGCCCAGACTCTGAACGAGTCTACCCGATGTGGGACTTCCTCCCAACACCGAATAGAGCCGTCCTCGGCTCTGATACCACAATGTGACATCCCTCAGTATTGTCCCTGATTTAG
>QFDD01013104.1:0-10409 GCA_006871305.1 Vachellia collinsii
AAGACTGTAAATTTCTTAGTTTGCTGAAATTTTCAAAATTTAGATTGGATTATTTTGAGTTGATGGTGCTTATGTATAAAATGCTGCAGATTTCTAGAATCAGTCGAAAACTGACCTATGTTCCAGCAGAGGAATTAATGAGCCGTGTAACAGCTCATGGTCATAACCTCTATTGTCTTCTTTACTATGCTCTCTTTATGTGTCTATTTGCTAAGTCAGTGTGCTGAGAATGTTATTTTCTGTACTTTCGAAGCAGTAGCGGGGAATGGCGAACTTAGTGAAATTTGGAAAGACGTACTAAATGAAGAGGGTGATGAAATATATGTGAAGGTAATAATTTACTCTTCTTGCAATACCTTTAATATGCATGAATCATTATTACTGCTGAGCCTTCTCAGTCTTGGTGCTCTTCGTCCTTTGAACATTTCTTTTTATGAAAAATTGCACCACTCCATGGAGAAATTCCTTCCTTCATCCCCGTTCCTTTAGATTAGTCCGAGTTTATCAACATCCTTTTGAACCTTATCTTCCTAACACAAAACAGTATACAAGATTAGATTTTGTTGAAACTAGATGGGTCTCCTGTACAATGTATAGATCTTAAAGAATGGATCATATTGTTTATTATTTGTAAATTGTGCAACTAGCTATAAATTTTATTTTTTCTGGGGATAATAATTTGTTTCGAACATGACATTTAATCTGTGTTGTGAAACTACGGGCCAACGATAAGTAATTTTCTTTAATAAGAGTGCACTTTAGCTGTTACTTGCCATTGTTTCACATGACAGGATATCAAACTTTACATGAAAGATGGAGAGGATCCATCATTTAGGGAGCTTTCTGAGAGAGCATATCTACGGAGAGAAGTAGCCATAGGTTATGTGAAGAATAACAAGAAGGTATGCTGTTAAAATATGATCAAACATATTTACCCTTGAATAGAATTATTTTGAACCATCCCTAAGAGCATGTTAAATATAATTGTTCATCTTTGTAGGTTATTAACCCACATGAAAAGTCAAAACCCCTCTCTCTTGAAATGACAGACTCACTGATAGTTATTTCTGAGCGTGAAGGAGAACAGCCTGTGGTTTTGTAATGCTGAAGCTAGCTTCAATATAATCATATCTTCATGCTGCTTCATTGTTGTTCATGGGGCATTGTTTCCACCACCTTGTATAAGCCCTTGTAAAGATTATCTAGGAAACTCTCAGTTGATCAAGTCCTAGAAGAATAGAGGATTAATCAGTTAGAATAGAGGGTGAATCAGTTGTTTTTTAATATTGTAATTCATGATCATTCAATAGCTCAAGATTTAGAGGAATTCAATAATGATCACATTATATTTAGGGGCTTAATAAGTTGTCTTTTTTCCATTGGACCAAGCCTTGTTAGTAAGTTCTCTAATGCAGAGATTTTGCTACTATATTCAGTTGAGTACATCTTAATGCCTCAAGGCTTAAGATTTTGGAAGAAATGTTATGAGCTTGCAACAATAACCACAAATCCAACTGCCTAAGTTATCATGGATGACCCCTCCATAGCAGCTATGCCCATTCCCTTGGATTGATCCATCACTTGTTTGCTGTTCCCGTTTGTTGTAGGTATGGAATGCACAATTATCCAAACAAGTTTCAAAAGGCTGGATTGAGCATTATGACGATGATTTGTATTCACTGCCAAAAAGTTTGTTGTCCCTAGACACTTAAATATCCCAACAGATGTATTCAATGAGACTGAGCCAAAGTACCTTGGAGACTTGATCTTAATCATAAGATCTAAATGTAGGATCTATTTCTAATTTCCATATCTTAACAAGCAATAATCCATTTCGACGTGAAATCCAACATAGCACATGTGAAGCTTCACAACAAACAAAAAAACAGACAACAAAGATTGGCTCATGACCATATGATTATGAGTTTAAATTTGGTTAATGTGAGAATATTGTTGGTGAATAATTTGTAAGTACAATTGGTGAGCCGAGCCTCACCACTCAACTAAACTAAACTTTTTTTCTTAAAAAAACAATAGAAATATGAATGGGAATGGTTGAAGTCCTTTCATGTTCTTACAGGAAGTGTTGAATAGGAGACAGATTCCATCTCCCATTTTCAATAAACTCTGCCATCTTACAGCCTACAAAAGAATCATCATCAGTTGGAGAAGAAGACAATCCACCTAGAAAGATTGAAATAGCTATTTTATTACCTGCAATGTTATTTGATGGAAGATTATTATCATTAAAGAATAGAATAGAACATCTATTACTTTTATCTATTGCAATTCCTCTAATCTTAAATATATGAGTTGCACAATGGATTTATTTTTAAATTTATAATTTTTTAAAAATAACCCTATTAATTACACATATTAAGAGTGTTTTTATCAATGGATAGTTCCTATGCATATGATTAAAAGAATGTATTTTAGAGAAATCAAGACACATTTATTACAAATAATTAATTTAATTAATTTCTTTAATATTAGCAAACTAATTATCTAGCTTTTTTTTTAATCAAGGGTGAGAGGGTGTAAGATAAAATTTATTTTATAAATAGAAGGTTATTTATTATTTTTAGTTAAAAATAGTCTAGTAATTTCAAAATATTTTTATAAATCGAAACAATTAAAATTGAAAGTCGTGCATGTTGCATGGATTTTAGAAAATATTAGATTAAGAATTCAAATTTTCTGGATAGAAAAAATTGTGTTGTGAGAGTTGTCTCCAGTTGACTTAAAGAAAATTAAATCTAATTTTTTTTTCTCAAAAATGTAATTGATTACTTTTTTTTATCCTATTTATAAGTTACTTTCAACATGTTTCACACAGACCAAGAAAAACATTAAATCTCATTAATCATGCTTTAAAATTCAATAATTTTTCAACTTTATTCCTATTTAATATCCAATATAATACATGAGAGTGAAGTCAATACATAATAAATGAAGGGTAAAATAATATGTTTACATTAAAAATTTAATAAGATGATTTATAAATATGACAAAATAAAACCTTTTCTTTGTATCCTTTAAATATAACTATAGGAGTATATTAGATATTAAATAGTTGTATAAAACAATTTTAGCTAAAAATCCTAAACTAAAATAATATTAGCCATGGGCATTGGGCACAGGGTTTAAAAATCAAAATAAGTTGTTATATTGATTATTTATCTAATCTGTTATAAATAATATAGTTGGATACTTCCATCTAGGTAATTTAGCCCAACTAAAATAATATTAGCCATATGTGAACTGAGTATGGTATAATTTATTCAAACTGCCCTATTTACCTTGTAAGGCACAGTTGACTTTGTGTGATACGAACACAGAACATGTGAGAGGACCATCAACCTCAGCACCAACATCACACTGGAATATGCTCCAACCTTATTAACAATGTAGAGATCGTAACATGAGCCAAAAAACTATTTTTTCCCCAATAATCTTTATTATATGTATCTAATAGCAACTTTTTTTTTTTGGTGAAGATCTAATAACAACTTTACATAAATTAAAAATATTAATTAAAATTAGTCATTTTTTTTCTATAAAAATCACCCTTAAATAAAAGTTAAATAGTTAGAGGCCTTTAATTAATTAACTAATTAGGAAATTTTATGGTTAGTTAGGGATATAAAGTGAAAAAAATAATACTTTAAACAAAGCAAAACATGTTGGAGGTGTTTATTACAACAGATCAAATGCAAAAATTCTCAGTCTCAAGCCAAAAAATCTAATTCATTCAGTCCCAATTGTGTAATAATAAAATAATATGATTAACTCTGCTATTATGCTGGATAGCTACCAACGGATTGAATCTAGTAAAATAGGCCAGTTACTTATAATTGATAAACTAACGCTTGAATCTTTATTGGAAGAGGTGTTTACGTTTAGTATTCATACCTCGAATATGATTACTGCTAGTAGGATAATACTATATCTAGAAAAGAAAACTCTGTTGGAAGGCCAAAAAAACAATATGATCAACTCTAATACGATTCTATTTCTTAATATCTTGCACACACAGAAAAGTGACTTGGGAAAAACACATTGACTTCTTGAGGAACTTAAAAAAATTATTGCAATTATTCTTTTTGGATATTCAGTAAATCAAAATAATTTGTAAACTTGCAGTCTATATAAATAATTATATTTTACTTAAATAGTAGTAATTTTTTTAATAAATCTAAAAAAATTAAATCAAATATAGGATACATTTTGTTCAAAATTATTTTTAACGTAAATTTAAAAAAAAATAACCATGCTTAATATAGCCAACAATTAAAGAACCAAACTAAATATCAATTGGCTATTAGTTGAGGTGGCTAAGTGGCTTCACCCACCGTAAGGAAGATAACACAAATTCAAATTACAGGAAGTTTATTTGTTGAAATAGATGATATATACTCTAAATCTTAAAAGGGATTAGTCTCAAGCCTAAAATACATTAATCCACAAATAAATCACATTATCTAATTTATCAGAAACAAGAAATGATGGTTAACCTACTAAATCTATACATTAATCCACAAATAAATCACATTATCTAATTTATCAGAAACAAGAAATGATGGTTACCTTGTTAAATCTAAACATTAATCCACAAATAAATCACATATCTAATTTATCAGAAACAAGAAATGATAGTTAACTAGTTAAATCTATCTTAAATTGAAACATTTTTTTTTTCAATTTTACCCATATTAAATTAGGTTTAAAAGGATAAAGAAAAATAAAATGAATCATATTTAATCATTAATTAAAGGGTAGGATTGGAAAATGAGTATCAATTATCCTACAAGTAACTTATATTGTGGACTGAATCATTCTTCTAGAAATTTTTATATTGTAGACTGAATGAGGCATCGAATCACATGATGATGATTGAAGAGTAACACCTAAATCTAAGAGAATCTGATATAAATAGAAGCCATGATCATCTCGAGCTAAGCTTCATCAAGCTACTTGTCCTTGTCAACAAAAACCAAGCCATTTGGGGGAAAAGTCCATATGTGCTAGTACATCCACTCCTTAATATAAGAGTCAATTAACTTTTTTGAATGAGATTAAAAAATCTAATTAATTGATATATTTATCATTTTTCTCCAAACCAATATGCCTGACTTATAAACTGATATATAATATAGTTATACATATAAATATTTTAGAATATATGTTAGAATTAAGTAATTTATATAGGTTTTTAAATATCTCAAAAATATTAACTAGCTCTTATATTAAAAATCAAAGGTAGTATCATCTATGCGGAACTTGAAAAATTATGTGGTTAGGGAGTGAGAGTATGTTCTATTTGATCATATTTATATCTCATTAAATTTTTATATGAATGTACAATTTTACTTTTAATTTATTATGTTTTAACTTTATTCTCGTATGTTATAAAATTGATATGAAATAGGGATTAATATTATTGTTATTCCCTTCAATTCCTAACATAATATTAGAGCCACACGAAAGGATAAAATGGAACTTAATGTAAACTTAGAGGACTTGACATATATATTCTTTGTCATTATTATAATTTGCATTTGTTATTATTTATTATGATTTATTAGGCTGCTATATTTTTCCTGTATATATTTATATACTCGGTTTATTTCAATACACAATACAATATTTACCAAATAGTTCTCTCTCTCTCTCTCTCTCTCTCTCTCTCTTGTTTCTTTCTGAGATAAACATTTAAAAATTATTGAATTTTAAAGCAGAGTTAATGAAATTTATAGTTTCTCTTGAAATATGTTGGAAGTAACTTACAAATAGAATCAGAAAAGTAATGTGCAAGTGAACATAATTGATTTTATTAGGCAGCCTATTTTATTCAGATTTTACTTTGGAATATAAACTAAGCATTTTATATAAACATCATCTTATCATTTATCTCCGCACTAATATGGTTATCAACATTATCATTTTATTTTAGCTTTGTAATAACTCAATTGCGTGTTTAACATTACTTAATAAACTGCCACCAAAACCAATGTGAAAACAAAGACACTCTAAAAATTTCTTGTATCAAACCGTTTCCATCTTCCTTTTTGTGCATTACATAACAAATATTTTATTTGGTTCTTAGTTTCGAGAGATTATTTTAGCGTCATTCTTCTATGTTTTGGCCACTGTGTCAAAGGATTGAGAAGACTTTTACATCATCGTTAAAATTTTCTGGAAAAAAAAAAGGTTGAAGCACAATGAATCAAGAGGCAAAGAATGTGATTGTTTGTGAAGTTTGGTATTCAAATATACATAGTGAGTTATATCTGTGATACGTTCTATTTTACCAAGCTGCTCTTTCTCCTCCTTTGACACTGAGTTTCTTGGAGCCGTCTTCACTCCAAATGTTGACAAGGCCTCTTACTTGATGATGTCTCCTTCAACCAATTACAGTTTCATGAAGGTCAATGTTGATGTTTTGAACATCGTCCAAGTGGGTCTTACTCTAACCGATTCTATTTGATGGGAATCTACCTCACCTTGGAACTCAGAATGGACATGTTTGGCAATTCATTTTCTATGACTTTGACATTGAGAAGGATCTTCACAACGTTGAGTCCATTCAATTGCTACAAAAACAAGGGATTGGCTTCTCAAAATATAGAAAAGATGTCATTCCGACTGACCTTTTTTGGATCTTTCTTTTAAAGTCTGGTTTGCTGTTCAATCCCTGTCTCACATGGGTTACATTCCACAGTTCTAACGATTTTGGGTTCCTCATCAAAGTTATAACTTGGAGTCAATTGCCTCTTGATGTTTACTTGAGCAAACAACTGGTGGCTCACTTCTTTGGACACAGAATTTATGACATGAAGCATGTCATCAAGTTCTGCCATGGCACATAATTTATTCGGGTGCCAACACATCTTGTTCTCCATCCATGAGTATGTACATCTTATTATTAGATTTTATATTTCACATGCACTGGAGCAGGACTGATTCTTAATTTTTTCCCCCTTCATTTTTATCCCATTCAGAAATGATTGCCATGTGTATATCTCAGAAAGACAACTTTACTATATTTGTGATTGTCTTCTTGTTTTTTTTTTGGGTCAAGGGGCAAAAATAATTCAAAAGTTTTTTTAGAAGAGCGTTAGTCATACAGAAGTCGTCGAGGGGGCATTTTGGATCCAGAAGTTTTAAAATGGGACATTTTGAATCTTGCCGTTAAAAACCCTAACATTAACTATCAGCTCTTCAACAGAAAAATTAGTTAACTTTAACGGATTTTTTAACGGTAGGGTTCAAAGTGTCCCATTTTAAAACTTCCGGGTTCAAAATGCCCCATGGACGACTTCCGTATAACCAATGCTTTTCTAAAAAAACTTCCGGGTCATTCTTGCCTCTTAACTCGTTTTTTTTTTTTGACAATTTGAATGTGAAAGATACACAAATTCATTTATACAAAGATTTGGTTATTTTATCATACCCAGAAACAAGAGTTGGTTACTTTTTTTAGCATGCCTGGTGGTGGTGGTGGTGGACCTTAGGAATCTGGATAATTCTCATTTGTTTAATTTTTTTCCTAGCATTGCCTCAAGAATCTGGATTATTTATTCCATGAAAAGAAAAATAAGAACTGTAACTTACTTTTTTATCTTGAATCTGTGAACAATCATAGTTAGGAGTTTCATCCATGTGTTGTAGAAGGCGATCAGGTGTGCAGTTCAAAATGTTCAGCTCATTTACACGATAATAGATGAAAATACAATAGCATTGGTGGGAGAATGCTTGTACAATATTTCAACTGTCAATGACAGAAAATGCAATGAGATTTTCACAAGACGGATGAACATTATTTTCAGATTTTGCTACTGGAGTTTATGGTTTCATGGATAATTTGACTAAATTAGCCATGAATAAAAAGCTGTCACTAAAAACATCCAAACAATGTGAAAAGACCTGTCACTTTTGTCCTATGTTTTCTTCTTTCCATGCTACTTTCTTGCTACAGCCACACCCAGCAAAAATCATAATATGATATCTCATCTAAAGCTTTACACTTCAATATTTGAGCTTTTATTTCACCGAAGGTAATATGGCATCAGAGCCGCATAATCTCTCTCTCATTGCCTAACCCTAACTTTATTCCCTCTGCTATATCAGACTCGTCGTACTCCACGAGCAACACCTCTTGACCGCCTCTCTACTGATGGACCCCACACCAAGTATCAATCGAACCTTCAATCTTGTTCAACAACAAGAGTGTGATCAAGGTGTCAATCTAAGGCCCTCTTTGTCGATCATGCTCCTCACAAAAGTCAGACCTTTCCTAGCCCCAAATCTAGGAAACAATGCATTCACTGTGGTGAGTCAGACATACCGAAGCCACATGTTATGGTAAACATCGCTTCCCTCCTAATTTCAAATTTTAGAACAACTCATGCAAATCATGTAGCATTTCATAAGTCTCTCCTTCCCACTCATCCTGTTGACTCTGGTGCACAACACACTGCATTAAATATTACTCCCGAGAGGTATCAGCACATTCTTTCTATGGTTCAACAGCATGTCAGCCTGCTAATCTTCCTCCATATCTCCTTCCATCAATCACATGATGTCCTCTTCTCCCCCAGGTACCTCACTTATATGTCCCACAAAATCTGACAATTCCGCATGGAGAATTGACACGGGTGCCTAGGAACATATTTGACGCTTGGGTGTGTGTGGTTAATCTCACAGCTTGGACCAGAAGATTATGAAATTTTCTCAAGCAAGAGATCAAGCTAAAAAGCATCATGATAGTTCTTTAGGAGATACAGTTGTATCATGGTCCAGGGCAGTGATGAATTAAAATTTCACAAAGCAAGAGGATAAACTAGCAAACAAACATAGACATATAACATCCACACGTCGCTGCAAGTTGTTCTACATATAACTACAATTGTTTATCAATATGTGCAAACAACTCAGTTGCAGACTTCAACCAGTTGATTTGAAACGCAGGAGATTTTTAATAAACTTTTAGCGTCCGCCGCCATTTCACTGAACCTAGCTAGATGAGATGGCCGAGTAACGCAGTAAGAAAGACATGTATATACGCAGGAGTTTTCAAAATCTTTGATGCAGTTCATTGACTTGTTGGAAGGATATATTGTACTTACAAACAACATCAGCACCATCCTAAAAGTCAACCAAGAAATCTATAAAACATACATATGCGAACTAATAATTATATTATTTTATTACATATTTATAAAAAATAAAGATTGACAGAAAATTGATAACAACAACATTAATACATGTATAGTTGTTGAGGTTTCTATTCTAAGTCTTCTATAAACAAAGGAACAATGCCAGATCCAGTTTTCATCGTCATTAAAGAAGTAGAGAACATCTGGTCCACTTCGGATTCTTCCACCTCTGTTCTCTTTGCAAATCGACCTTTGACACGAGGTCTTTTCTTTGCATAAGTGAAATACCTGAGGGAGAAGAAGAGGACACGTCATCCACGGAAGGAGATCGATGTGGGTGACTCAGAGAAGGTCGACAGCTGTTGAACCATAGAAAGAATGTGTTGATACTTGATACCCCTAAGGAGTCATCTTTAATGCAGTATGTGGTGCACCAGAATCAACAGGAGGGGTGCAGGGAGAGGCTCATGAGACACTACGTGATCTGCATATGAGGAGCAGTTCCGAAATTTGAAACCAAGAGGGAAGCCATGTTTACGATAACATGTGGCTTTGTATGTTCTCACTAACCACAATGAATGCATTGTTTCCCAGATTTAGGGTCAAGCAAGGATTGACTTATGTGAGGAGCACGGTTGGCAAGGAGGGCCCTAGATTCAAAACCTTGATCACGTTTTTGTTGCCCAACAATTATTGAAGGTTCGATTGATACTAGGCACAGGATCCATGAGTATAAGTTGGGATTAGAAGCTTGCGGTGGAGCAAGAGTATGAAAATATACCCCAAATTTTTATTCCAAAATACATACCCAAATTTTTTATTTGTTTTCATAAATGTAATAATTAACCTTGCTATTTCACGACCGTAAGGTGGATTATGAAAACATTTCAATACCTTATTTTTCAAATTAAAATAATAAATTATAAATAAAAACGCAAAAAAAAAAATTATATTTTTTTAAGATCTTATCTCAATAAATTTTTACTTAAAATGAAAGCTACAATTCGCTAACAAATCAAAACACTAATATATATTTCTATATAATATATTCGTCCAATTTAGTTTATCTATAAATAAACTTAAAATTTAACTTCTAATTTTTATAATCGCAATAAAAATATCTCTGCTTAACCTTAAAGCTAAGTACTCCTCTATTTATAACCTAAGCACGCGCCAATTTCATCATATGCTCTCTTCTTCGGATCACTCAAAAAAAAAAAAAAACCAGCCTTTTTTTTTTTTTTTTTTGGC
>QFDD01013106.1:0-11445 GCA_006871305.1 Vachellia collinsii
GACAGATCTGAATCTTTGCGGCGAGTTCGAAGGTGACAAATATGAATCTTTGCAACGAGCTCAACCCCTCTTCACAAACGCCTTCATCTTCTTCATATCCTAGAACAAATGATGAAAATAGGATTTGATTGTTTTGTAGTTTTTGACAAATCAGCTGAATTTGATTGATTGTTGTGTTTGATTTCCACCGGAGGATTTTTTTCGATGGTTTGCGTTCTGTATGTGTGGGAGGCTGGGAAGAAATTTTTTTTTTCTGTGGAGGGGCATTTTAGTATTTTCATTTTAGAAATATTTTTTAAATGAAAAATTATATCTCACTTCCACCCTCTAACCAAACATATTTTAAAACCCACTTCCAGTTCCAGTTCCACTTC
The DNA here is from genome assembly GCA_006871305.1 of Vachellia collinsii. Taxonomy (NCBI): domain Eukaryota; kingdom Viridiplantae; phylum Streptophyta; class Magnoliopsida; order Fabales; family Fabaceae; genus Vachellia; species Vachellia collinsii. The sequence goes on from QFDD01013106.1 coordinate 375, forward strand.
CAATTCCACCTCCACTTCTACTTCCAATTCCATCAAAAAGACTTCCGTGTACCAAACAAGGCATAATTGATTGGGAAGGATTCGAATAGTGACGGACTAAATTCAAACCAACTTGAACTCGGCTTAAACTCCTTTTATCAAAATCAATGGTAAAATCATCTAATTGTAATTTTTAATTTTTTTTAGCAAGAGGTTCCTATTTGTGTTCATTTTCCCTTTGTCTGCAAATATAATTTTCCCATAATTTCAATCTTGTTAGTCTATGATTAATTCAGGAAGCAGAACAATTATAAAATCTGATCAAAACATGAAGCTAATTTGGTTTTTTTTTTTGTGAGGAAATAGTTTATATTTAAATTCAATTGTCAATTTTTAATCAAAAAATTTTGCAAAAATAATGGGTAACCCGCATGATTGCATCCAGCCATTTTAATTTTTTTTTTTATAATCAGAAACTGGATATCATTGCTTATCAAGCGATTATATTATATCAAGGGGGAATTACTATAAAGTCCCATGCAAGAGAATTAATATCAGAAAGGTCCCATTGACAACTCAAGCAGCTACATTGACAACTCAAGTTACTCGCATTGACAACTTCTTAGGACCTATCTGATATTAATTCTTTTACATGGGACTTTATAGTAATTCCCCCTTATATCAAAATACATATCAACCTCTCTATTCAACTCCTCGCCCATGTAGGGGGGCTGATCGCACAAACAAAAATTAGATCCTAATTGATGAGATGCTTTCACAAGGTAGTCAGGCATTTCAGATTTCATTCCTGTTTATGGTTGAAAATCTGTTTTTTTTTTTTGGCCAACTCTTCATGGGGTATTTAATCAATTGTTGCCTACTTGCCTCAAATAGAATTATCTTCTTTCAGAAACCACAGACGCACTTCGGCCAAAAAATAAAGAAAAAAACGGATCACAGAAGCATCATCATAGTATATAAAAAGGGGGGGGGGGGAACTCAAAAGGATCCAAAGGACGACCCTATTCCCCAATTTATGACCTAGAGGCTAGAAGCTCGTTTCCAACGTAGTCCAACGGGCTTGAGCGTAGGCATATGAACATTATACATTTGACCCATACAAAACTTGCGGTTAAAAAGCAAAAATGTTCAAGTTTTCTGGGAGCAGAACCATTCAGTGCTACTCCGCCACAAACAATGGATGTCACAAACAGGTAAATAAAGAAAGGGGAGAGGAAAATAATGAAGACCCTCAATTTCCCAGCCTGATCTACAAAACAATATGACAATTCATACGCAACTAGCAAAACCAAACTACAGAAAATTACGCTGTCTTCGCCTTTGGCTTAATTCGCTTCACCCTTGAATAGAGGAAAACGCCGGCAAGAGCTATGCCAGTACCTGTAAGAATAATAGGGGTGTCAGGGTCAATCAAAATGAGATTTTAAATGTTTCCATTGGAACCATGATGAAGCAACTATACCAAAAGCGTTAACGGGTGAAACAGGTGTTTGGAAGAAGATGACAGAGCTCACGATGACTACAACCCGCTTCACACAATTACCCACAGAGTGAGTAACAGGTGACACCCTTTGTAATATCATGTAAGAAACCTGCATAACACGTTTACAGAGAATCAGCATATACTATCATCAAACAACACAACCTATAATGGATGAGAACCCTGGGGGCTGTTGCTGGTAATAACGAGCAGAAGTGTCTCTTCATATCCTTGCTTTAATTTCCCTCATATTACAGAATGGAGAAGCTTCCCCTTCTCTCGATTGACCATCACCATCTTTTCTTCTCGTCCATGCTAACATCTTAAGGAGTACCCCAGTGAAATTCGAGATTCAGTTCATATCATATTCAATTTCATGTTACATACTAGGAAATAGCATCTGTACAATTTCCCTTCAAATGACACAGATACAGGGCACACACGGTATTTGACAGCATAGTTCTCATACTGTCTCTTGAACATGTCTTGACTATCTAAACAGAGGTTTCAGTGAACGGTGAGATGATGCTCAGGGACTTATTCTTATTTTACAAAGCCAAAGTAAAAGTTTAAATCTAAACATTACAATAAGAAACAGTTAGTAGAGGAAAACTCACCTGCTGATATGCGTGGAAACACAGTGCAGCAAGAAGTGATCTGATGTATAGTTGTTTCACATTCAATCCCTGTCATAAAGATGGTGTGACTACAAATTAGCACTCTGGACACCAAAAGATGTCATTTGGTTGTAACGTTTGACTATCACAACAGCTTGTGAACTTTGCTCTGTGATTTCTATTCTGTCTTTTCCTCTTTTATTTAAAAAAAAAACATGTAACCTGCAACTATCATCATGGCAAGTCAGCAATTCCATATTGTTCACTCACCGCAGATTGCAGATATGCAGGGGTTAGTTTAACGCCCTCCATGAAGACAGCCACTGGGGCTAACATGAAGAAGGACATAATGGTTATTAACGAGAAGAGGGTTATATTGTCCATAGAATCCTGAGAAGAACAAGATGCTTGTCAATTTCTTTTTGTTTAGGCAATATAGTAATAATAGATAATAGTGTCAAAGTACTACTCTAATGCAAAAATAATATTTTGAATGATGAAATAGACCAAAAACTGTCAGAAGTGACAAATCAGCTTACATCTTTCTTAACCATGACTTTTTTGCTGAGAACATTGCGAGACTGATTGGTCAAATTAGATGCCATTGCACTCCAAAATCCAGCCCTTAAAAAAATTCCACCAAAAAGTGGAACATATTGTTAGAATTTAAGTGAACAAATATTTTCTGTTCAGATCAGGCTACACATGCTCTCATTTTCCCTTAAAAGGTTAGAGACATGCCGAATGTCATGTTACCAATTGAAGGACGCCTCAGTAACCGATGCAAGTGCCACTCCACCAACAATGGGCACTAGGGAAGAAACTACCCACAGCGTAGGAAACTGTAAGAAACAGTCGTGGTGAATTGAGATGAGAAAAAACTCCAGTCACAATGAACTCCAACAATAAAGCTATTGAATACACAATCCTAGCCATACATATTTGACAATAGACATGTTGGAGAGAAAAATGACAACATAATGCTTATCATTAATTATTAAATTTTAATCATGTTAAGACATTAGGCTCAGATTGTTCTACTAGGCAATACCGCCGTGCAAAAAACATATAACATTCTCACCTCTCCAAGGAACATGGCAGAAAGGATCACTGAGAAGAAGGGCTCCATTGCTTTGATTGTGTGAGTGAAAGACACGGCTACCTTCCCAAGACTCATATTTGTGAAGAGGTTCCCTAAGGTATGTACCAAAGCCAATGGAAGTATTGCCGCAAGCTGCCAACAAATCACTTGCAGTCAGTGATACAATGATGAAACTGTGCAAATACCAGAAACCGAATAGCTAACTCAGCAAGGTCCAGATACCTGGGCACCACTGATTTTAGGCCTCTTATATAGATTGAAACCCCACATAAATAATACAAGGATAGTCCCAACAGCAAATTGAATTGCAGTGATCGTGAATGGGTAATGGAACGCCTTCAAGACCTGTGAACAAGGCGAGGAATAGTGTAAGATTATAAACAAAATTAGATTATTCATTGACAAATATATCTTCAGAGTTTAAACAAGTAGAATTCACTCGTGTGATGATTCGCTCCCTAAGCATTGCAATTCTCATGTTATGAATATCCTGAAGAAGACTCTAGAGACCATATATCGCATTCATCCGCCTTCAGCTGAGCACTGTTTGAACAATAATGCACAATACTAGGCAACTCTAATAGGAGATTTTTCAGCCATGTTGCAATGTGAGATTTTGAACCAACTTTTACATTGAATATGCCTTACAACAATTGCCTAGAGTTCCGCCTTTTCGTGCAAAGGGTGACAAGTAGACCCCAATGAAAGGCAGAATTCAACCAGAACATTTCCACACAGATCCCAAATGGAAAACACGTAAACAAAAAAAAAAACAAAAAAAAAAACAGAGAGAGAGAGAGAGAGAGAGATGGATGTACAATTGATCACCTGCTTGTTGTAGATGTTGAAGTAGATATTGAAGAGGTACCAGAAACCAAACAAGGATCCGAGCACCAACGTGCTAGCCATATCACTGGATGCCTCACTACTGCTCTCAGGCACTGAAGCAGCCCTGGCCTCAAAAGGAGATGCATCGGGATCGGAGGAAGAGAGCGTGGTGAAAGATGTCCAGGGCCTGAGGGGAAAAGGGGACGAAGAAGAAGAAGCGAGCGACCAGGATCGGCGTGTGAAAGAATTGGAGGAGCAAGCGACATTGGTTTTGGAAGAGGAAGAAGCAGAGATGCGTATGGGATCGAAGCCAGAAGGAGTACGTGAGCGAGACTTGAGAAGAGGGAGAGAAGGAGAGAGAGAGAAGGCTGAGCTCTGCATTTTGAAACTCGGAAGATCTGACTCAGAGAAGGGGGGGTGTTGGGCGAGAAAAAGGCTGTTCTTCCTTTTCAGAGAGAAGATGAGGGAACCCTCGTAGCCTCCGTCAGCCCATGACACAGGGTTGGTGTAGCAGTAGGTGAGGGCCTGCTGTTGCGAAACAAACTATAAGATTCATACCAAGTTTTTTGAAAAAAGGAAAGAAAGAAATTAAGAATATAGATGGTAAATATTTTAATTATTTATTTAATATTTAGTATTCATAGAATTTTATATTTTTTTACTAATTAAGTAATAATATCACCAAATTAAATGGTTTACAATCTTTTAATTGGGCATGTACTAATTTCTTACAGTTTATATATACAATGGTAATATTACCTACGCAGAGAACTTAAAGATTGCATAATACTTTGTCGATAAAAAATTGAATATTTTAAATTATGATAGGTTTAATATATTATTTTTCTGAGAATGAAGGAGCGAATCTTTTTATAGTGGAAGTCCAAGGATATACTCGTAAAGGCAATTATCATTTAAAGAGGGGCCTTTTTTTTTAAAAAAAAAAAACTTTTTAAGCACAGGTCCCTCTCTTAATGAGAGCTTTACGTCTTTTCATATGCATTGAAAATTGAAAATTTACGTATATAGATTGAAAAATTAAAACAGTAACTTGCTATGGAATTGAATGGATATTTAAGATAGCAACAAAAAAAAAAAACCGATGTGTATGTTTTTTAAGTTTTATGCGCGGTGTGGAATAGAACGAAAATTGATGAGTTGCTCTGTTTAAGTGTTTGTATAGTTTAACGTTGATGGGATGTTTTATATATGCATTGGAATCAGCGAACCCTTACGTTGATATTCATCGAAACAGGACTTGGATCATGAGCTTCACATGCAAGGCTCCTCGTCCTCGGCCTCGCTCGATGAATTACGAATCCTACCTACGTAATACGTGTTGGTTCACGGTGCTATTGATTTACTGGCCATGGCTATAATTATAATCAGTTACTGTGAAAGACAGTTTATATACTACTTAAAAATGTCACAGACAAAAATCAACATTAAGGAAGAGATGGCATATGTACTTGTATCAAATCAACCTCCTTTGCATACATAAATATGCACTACCTCTGATTTTTAATAATAAAACATCCAATTAAGTGATTTAAAGAGATTAAAAAAAATCAAATAAATTAAAATGCTTAGAGGAGTGTAATGAAATTACTTGACCCCTATTAAAAACTAATGACTAACAATTGGCATTAAAAATACCAAAATTAAAGTTCTCAGTGCTTTAACTATTTGATTATGCTTGTTAAAAGATATGGGCGTGATAAAACGGATAAATATTCTACAGTAACTCAAATATGGTTATTTTTAACGGAATAATATACCCATTTATCATAACCAATATATTGCATTGGTTCTATTGAAATGAATCTTGATTGTTTAAATAAAAAGTCTTGATTTCAAGTATGTGCAACGTAAAAAATGTCTTTGAAATAGTTCTCTCTGTTTTTTTTTTTTTTGCCAGGGAAATAGTCCTCTCTAGCTGAATTCAAGAATGCACTAATTATATTTAATTGTATAGTCAGATTTATATATATATATATATAAAGTGGAAGTACACAATAAAGGGAATGGAAGTAAAACGGTATTTTAGTTCTGGTGAGCCAATTCACAGCCGCGATTTTGCCCCAACTGCCTTTGGTGTTAGTGGGGTTGCTTTTCATCCTAATATTGGAGTTGGCACCTTTCTTCACACCATTATACGAGTCTCGTCCTTCTGCCTTCTTTCTCTGCTTTCAAAACGGCAACAAATCTCTCTCTCTCTCTCTCTACACACACACACACATTAGAATTTCGGCAATATTCGATTGTGTGAATTTTCACAGGCGACATGGCCGGTTTTACATATACGTATATGTAACTGATGAACAAGTTACTAGGCAGCATCTACTTTATTAAAATTTTCAAGCACAAGAAAGTATTATTTGTCCAGAGGTAGAGAGGTGTCTTCTGAAATGCTGAAAGCGAGAGATGAATTAACCTGGTTAGATTAAGAAATCATTAACACCGAATTAGGACTAATTCCCCACTCCATAGATTCTGGCCTTCCCGGGTTTTGATGGGTCATGGGATCAAAATCAAAAGCATCCAGCAACATATGTTTGTTAAGTCGGTATGAAACTGCCTTACAGCCACGTTTAAATCTCGCTGACGATGTAAATATCTTATTGATAGACGATCTGTAAGTACTCTTTTAAATGCTCTATAAATATTGATGTATGTCTTAATTTAGATGTATCTTCATTATCCAACCCAGCTAATTTTTTTTTTTTTTGTAAATAAAAACAAGCGCAACCCCTCTTAAATTTTTTATTGAGATAAATGCCAAATGATCTCGTTAACGTTCTTTATTGAAACAATGCATCGTTGTCCAAAATCCGCTGTGCGACTGTCTTACTCGAGAATTTCACTTTCAACTGATCATCAATTAGCAAGAATACACCCATTCTCATATCTAATATAAAATTCATGTTAATAAAAAAATAAAATAAAACTGTGAAGTGAATTTAAATGTGGGCTTCAGTCATTATATAACCTCTCCTAGAAGAAATCATTAGTTTATAAGATAAATCACTTGTTTAGTTATTAATATGTTATAAAATAGAAGAGATGAATGCGGGCATTGCCATTGCCATGGCTTACATCTCATGCTATCTAGCTTCCAGGCCTTTTCCCTTACATCTCAATTCTTAGTTATTAATATGTTTACTCACCCCTTCGATTTACCCTTCGATTTTTAAATATAAATTATTTTCAACTAAAACACATGAACCAAGAATCCAACCTTCGCTACCTGTTTGAATTATGAAAGTATTTGCTATTCACTCCCGTCTCCTATATTTTCTAGAGCAAAAAAAATAATCAATTTTATTAATCACCAGAAAATTATTACACTCGTTGATTTCCCCGTAAAGAATATACACAAAGCAAACATAAATCCTATCAATACAACCCATAGAATCAGACAGAATCGAACAGAAAAACATACAGCAAACACACTCAATCTCTGTTAATTACTGTCCTCCATAAATTTTGAATACAAGTAGCGATATATAAATGAGACATGATTATAACACACAACACGATAATAAGACTGAATAACAAATGAGAGTAAACAATATAAATTGAGTGATTGATATTTTCTCATAAAACATTTCTGTATTTAACTTTTTTTCTCGAGTGACCAAAAAATATTAAAAAATTGCACCCAATATTACCACAAACGCGAAAATCTCAAAATGTTGGGGGCAAAATTTCCTGGGAGAAAGTTAGGCGGGTATTATTTCTGTTGCTTCTATTTATTAGAAGGGAATTTTTTTTATTTTTTTTTTGCGCCAAGATAAAAGCGACACGTGTATCAAGCTGCGCCAAAATTTCGATACCTTTGTTGTGGTTCAGACACAATCCAAGACGGTATCGAGTCCATGCCTTTCTTTGCCTTGCCTGCTCGTTATTGATTTGGAACTCCTTGAATGGATAATGGCCAATTTGCTTATCTAGGCAAAAACACACCAAACAATAGCCAAGCCTGGGAATGTAGTTGGTAGCCTCAATAAAGATCGAAAGGGGATTTCTGAAGCTATTACTACATGTGTTGGATTCGTTTACATGTTAAAAAGCTGCCGATCCGATAGGATTTCCATTGCATTTTTCTCAGGAAACTTTGAAAGCACTGAAAAATCTTGCGGCATAGGACAATGCAATCTTTAAGTTCTAAGGCTCTTGTGAATCTGCGTTTGCCGGGTCCGGGAGGGTCTGATTTCTGCGATAACGAGACCCGAGCAAGGAGGCATTGGGTGAATTGCAGGAACCTGAAGAGAACGAATGGAATTGTGGCTTGTGCTGCGGGCAGGAATGAGAATGGCAGAGGGGAGAGTCGGAGTACGGGTCAAAGTACGAGTCCGAGCTCGTTTCTGTCTCGGAGCCACACATATGCCCTCTTAAAGCAGCAAATGGAGGTAGCTGCGAAATCCGAGGTTGGTGTTTAGTTCATTTTCTCATTGAATAATTTTCCTTTGCATCAAAAGGCAATATATATTTTAGCTGAAATTTCCTTCTGGCTCGTAGGACTACAAGGAAGCTGCGAGGATTCGTGATTCGATTAGATCATTTGAAGAGGAGGAGCCAGTTTTGCGTCTGCGGAGATTAATGAAAGAAGCAATTTCTGAAGAGCGGTTTGGGGTATATTTACTTTTCACCCTACCTTGTTTTCTGCCAAGCTTCAACCAAACCATTAACTACTGCTGCTAACGCTTTTAACGCGGCCAGTGTAATTTTTTTGTTGTTTTGGTGAGAAGTCAAGTGCATAACGTATATTTGATGGCTGAGTGAAATGCTATGTTGTACATTTGGTTTTAGTTTTCATGACCTTGTCTGAAGGTTTACATTACATCTTGGTGATTATTCGGAAGGAAATACTATAGAGAAGGCTATCTCATTCATCGTTCCTTTTCTTTTAATCTGCGTGTATATAATCTTTCTGCACGGCGATAGAGCATAATGATTTTATCACAAGTCCACCTTTTGATTATCTGTTTTCATTTTTCCCCCCAAATAGGATGCAGCAAAGTATCGTGATGAACTTAGAGAAATAGGTCCACACGGTCTCCTAAAATGTTCGAGTAATGCAACAACCTTGGTATGACTACTACTTATTTCTATTAGCAGCTATTTGTTTTCCATCCTCTTATTTTTGTTAATATTGAATAATATGTACAGGACAAGTGCAATTAACCCAAATAAATGGTTATTAAGATTATTTACTACCTAGTGCACAGTTATATCTATATGATTTAAGAAACTGCATACTTGGTGACCAAATAAATCCAAGCCCCTACAATTAAATATTCACTTTTACAGGGAATCAGGGTCCAAGTTAGAAGTGTTTATATTGAAGGTAGAAGTCAGCCTTCAAAGGGGCTTTACTTTTTTGCATACAGAATCAGAATTACGAACAACTCTGACCGCCCTGTTCAACTTCTTAGAAGACGTTGGATTATAACAGATGCAAATGGGAAGACAGAAACTGTCTGGTGAGTTAATTATTCTTTTCTTGGTAATCTCTATTCTTGAGAAACTTCCTTGGTGTTTTTTATTGTTTAAATCTGTGGTTATTCGTTTTGACAGGGGGATGGGGGTTGTTGGTGAACAGCCTGTGATGCTTCCTAAGGCTAGTTTTGAATACTCGTCAGCATGTCCAATAAGCACACCAAATGGTAGAATGGTAGGACTCATTTTTATCCTCTGTTCTCCTATGGCAAATTTATAATAAATGAATGATTTACTCTTGAAAGGTTATTTTTCTTTAAATTAGATCTTCTACAGATGAAGTCTCCGTATTTAGCCTCTGAAATCACTCTTTCTCCAATATGTTCTTTCAAATGATAAAGATAAAGCCTCTCAATTTAGTCCCGACACTTTTCCTCAAGCATACTTAAACTGAATTGCATCAACCTGTGATTTTCCCACTTATACTGTTTACCGTCAACATGGCATGGCAAGGTTCTGCAAAAGCCTTCATCTAGAAAACCTGCAATGGTTCTCCTTTGAAATATCCGTATGTGACATCAAGTTTGAGTCAGTCCGTTTGAAGCCAAACAACTATCATTACATCTGTTTATTTTCTCCGTGAAGCATGATTGTTTTAACTGTCGAATTTTACCTTTTCCAGATATGTTTCCTTTCGACAGAAAAGCAAGCGCCTTAAATCTGGTTATCTTTATTATAATGCAGGAAGGTGATTTTGAGATGATACATGTTGATAGAATAGGCTCGCCAACATTTAACGTGGCTATTGCTCCCTTCTCTCTCTCTCTACTTGGAGATGATGATGTTCATTATATTTGAGAGAGGACTGCGGCATCATTCTCACTCAGAGATGTGCCAAATTGGCATCCGGAACATTTAAAATACCCATTTTTTGAAGTGTAAAATGTCTGGTTTTTATGAATAAGTGCTCAGGAAATGTCTGTACATAACGTATATATTACAGTTAGTTCAAATACTACCACTGTGTTTGGACTAGTGCCACAATGGCACATGCACCTTCCTCCAAAAGGGAGCTGGCAAGTTCTACTCTTGGTAGGTACACCCTCTTTACGTTTTTAGTGTAGGTTTTTCCTCCCTTATGAGTGAAGGTGTGTTTAAATTTCCTCCTATGAAGGAAAAAAACTACTGTGTTTTATACCTAATGTTGCACCCGAAAAAGGGTAAAAGAAAAGTTCTGGTGTAATTATTCCTGACTTCTGAGCAACCAGGAATCTGAAGACTTGGTTGTTAATAACGTAATCTGGTTGATTATTGGGGATGACATCTGAAGATCACATTTTGAGCATGGCATGATACTTAGGCTTGGTTTGGATATGAAGAAGAAAATGGGAGGAGAACAGAGAAGAAACAATATTGTAAGACAATTTTTTCAAAAATAGTAAAGACGTTTAGTATTTTTGGGAGTTTTTTTCTCTTAGTATTTCTTCCCCTGTAATTTTCTTCCCATCCAAACTAAGGGTTAGTGCTGGTCAGCATTCTTATGGAATGTAACCGTGTTCATCTTGCAGTGGTGGTACGTATTGGTTTTTTTTTTTTTTTTTT